>APFE031077186.1:0-14072 GCA_000404065.3 Pinus taeda | reverse complement strand
CCCCCCCCTCTCTCTCTTCCCTCCAACCTTGTCACTATCACCCCCCCTTCTCTATCTCTCTCTCTCTCTCTTCATTCCTCATTTTCCCTCTCCTTCATTGTATCTCCTCCTCTCCCTTGTCACTCCTCTTATCTCTCCACTTGTGTCACTCTGTCTTTGTTCTTCCCCCCATATATATCTAGAGTTAATATATATCATGATATATTAATATATATTATAATATAACAAATTCAATATTATATTAAACTTAATATTGCATTAATCGAAAGTTATTAAATTTAATTATATTAATATTAATTATAATATTAATATTATAATATCAATATTAGATTTAATGATGTTTTTTACATGGCATGATAACAAAATTTATAATAAAACTACATCAAATTAATAAATATTACAACTTTGATGTGGAAATATTATGTCTTTAAAGATTTTAATATATCCCTCGGGTATGGCTTTTCCTTTAATAAAAATTATTTTACAAATGTTAGTTAAAAGAAATATTAAAAGATTTTGGAGCAAGATTTTCAATTCTTTGTGTTGAATTAAGTTTTTTCCTTTGATTTAAGAAATGTCATTGGCTTTAGTAAAGAGTAAAAATGTTTAAAATTTTACCTAATTTGGACAACACATGAGATAAAAGAACTCTTAAACACATGAGATAATTTACTATCCATTCAAATACATAGTTATATTTTAATATAATCTTATTCCATTAATAAGATTAGAAAGATATATAATTTAAGATTGGGTGACATTAGCCAAAATTGTTTTTATTATTTTTTTGAGAACGTGGCATACTTACACTGGGTTGTAGAATACACCTCTCATACAATAATATTATTTTTCATTTTTTCAATTAATTTTTAGTAAAATTATATAGTATAAGTTTTTTTTCATGTTTTTATATTGTTATTCTTTTAATATTTGTTATTACTTGCATGTTAATTATATATAATAAAAAAATAAAATTTTTACAATTTTCCCATAATGTTCATTTAGTAAAAATGAAACTTCACATATGGAATCTTCCAAACTTTAGACACCCTAGTCAAGGAAATAATGCTAAAGTTGTATATTTCACTTAACTTCTTTATAATTGTTTTTAGTGATTATAACACTTCAAGAAAGTGAAATTGTTTTTAGTGATTAACACTTCAAGAAAGTGAAAGATAAGATGGTTTGATTATTATTATTAGTTCATGAATAATATGTTAATGTTTATGAGATTAAAAAATAGTTTATGAGATCGCTTAAAAATAATTAATGCATGAATGGTATTTAAAAAAAAAAAAAAAACTAATTACATTTTTATAATTTTCTCATTAATGTTTATTTAGTGAAAATGAAACTTCACATATGGAATCCTACAACTTTAGAAACTGTAGCTAAAGAAACAATGTGAAAGTCATACGTTTCACTTAACTTCCATATAATTGTTTTTAGCGATAATAACACTTCAAGAAAATGAAAGATCAAAATAACCCTATTATTTTTAGTACATGAATATTATTTTAACACCTACCAAATTTAAAATAGTTTATGAAATCACTTAAAAATAACTAATACATGAACATATTAAAAAAAAAAACTAATTACATTTTTTTTAATTTTCCCATAATATTCATTTACAAACTTGTGATAACTTAGATAAAAAAATCAAGAAACAAGGTGAGAATTATATGTTTCACTTAACTTAATGTATAATTGTTTTTAGTGACTATAACAATTCAAGAAAGTGAAAGATTAAACTTACTCTATTATTATTAGTCCATGATTAATATTTTAAAGTCTTAGTAATTATAACAAAGTGAAAGATTAAAATAACTCTATTATTATTATAAGATGATAATAATATTTTAAAGTCCGTTAGATTAAAAAATGGTCTATAAGACCGACCACCTAAAAGTAGTCTATTATTGCAATAACCTAACCCTAAAAATATATATATAATTAACCATTTTAACTAACCTTAAAAGAAGTGATTATTTGATCACAAGGGTATGGGTCATGACCATCCATATATAAACCGATTTCATCGCAGCTTCGCCGTCGCTTAAATTCAGTTGCACAACTAATTGTTCTCAAAACCGTTCCACCAAAACGAGAAACGAGAATGGAAGGGGAAGGTGCTGATTTTGACTGGAACGATTTTCCTGAGGATTTGGAAAGGAATATATTTGCGTGGTTACCCGCTGAATTTGTCTACAGGTATCGGGGAGTGTGCCAAGAATGGAACGCCATTCTTTCATCTAAATATTTCTTAACCAGTATATGGCCAGAGACACCCAGCAACAAGCAGCCATGTTTGCTACTCTGCTATACGAGTGCGGAAATGCCTTGTTTGGCTTTCGACTTCTACAGATGGACTTGGAAACGCTGCTTCTCCCTTGGTTTCCTAACAGAGAAAGTACCTTCCTACTTTGGCGTTGTTGGAGTCACTTGTAGATCATCAGCGGCAGGCCTACTCTTGGTGAACTTCAAAATCTATCGAGAAAGGTATGAGCACCCCGATATTCGCGTTTGCAATCCTTATACGGGGACTTCCATCGAGCTTGCTCACATGTCATTGATAACGACCGTTATCGATAAGTCAATCGTGGTTGAAGGCGACGGGCCACCGGAAGACATTTTTAAAGTGGTGGTGTTGGGGCGAGCCGGCAGGGCGGCAGGATGTTTAGTGGAGCTCTACGATTCCAGTGATCTTGAAATGACATGGAATATTGCGGGTCATCTTCGGCCTGACTTAATTTTCTTCGAGGTAGAGTATTTTAGCGTCAAACGCCGGATGGTTTATTGCAATGGTGCGTTCTACATTTTAGGGCACCTTCCTCAAGAACCGTTGGGTATTGTGGGTTTCAGCATGCCGTCAAGTGTTACTGGAGACGCAGAAACTCCGTTGCCCCTACTTCTTGCGCCCTTCCCTGAAGAACTGCTTAATCATCGCCGCTCCTCCCCTCGGCTTGTCACCTGCGGGTCGCGGCTACTCGTCGTTGCAGAAATGAGAGAAGGGATTCGTATTTGGGAGTTTGAGAGTGACCACCGCCGCACGCCAATCGGTTCATCGCCCTGGACGTGGAAGGAGATTGCAAGGGTGCCTGAATCGATATGGGAGGACTTTAAGACTATAAGGTCGGAGGAGAGTGGGAGACCGCCGTGGGAGGATTTTAGGATTAACGTTTTGCCCAGCACGCATGAATGCTTTGACTGCATAGGAGTAGGGGATCACCTCTGCTTCTTACCATGGTGGAACTGTTACATTCCCAAACTACAACCAGAAGTAGCGCTTGTTTATAATTTAAGGACAGGTTCATGGAGGTGGACTCCTTCATCTCCAACGGACGGCATGCATCCATTCAGGGCTTGGTCCCACGTCTTCCATGGAATGGCATTTAAACCGTTTTGACTTGTGAAAAAGTCTCCGTTAATTTTCTGAATTGTTGGTTCATAATGTTATTTCATATTTTGGATGATAATTTGGTAAGGTATTTGGTACATATTTTCTCAATGAATTATAGATCACTTACCAATGGAGTGAAATATTTTGATTTTATTTTGAAATTAAACAATTTTTCTTTTTTGGATTTTTATGAACAAGAAATAAGAAAATATAAGTGATTCCTTGTTTGTTTTGGATTTTTATGGACAAGAAATAAGAAAATAGAAGTGACTCCTTGTTTGTTTTGGATTTATATGGACAAGAAATGAGAAAATAGAAGTGATCCCTTTGGTGAAGTGAAAGGACATCCAAACTAAAAGCAAATGGAGGGATTTTTATGGACAAGAAATAAGAAAATAGAAGTGATCCCTTTGGTGAAGTGTGTATCTCCCCAAGTGCCTTGGATTGTTTTTTATCCTTACCTTATAAGGTAAGTTGTTTTTTATCCTTACCTTATAAGGTAACTTTGTATCTCCTCCATCTCCTCCCAAGGTTTTGGATGCATGTGTTCTACCACTTGACTCTTGAGGGTCTTGATGGAAAGATCTAAGAAAACAGGATAGTTGTGATCCTTACCTATATAATGGCTTCTCCCCCTTGTTGCTGAAATAGGAAAATTTTGGTTGTATCTTCACGACTTCCTATCACTGGAGCTTGGAACTGTAAATGGAGCTTGAAACGGTAAATAGGAAAATTTTGGTTGTATCTTCACGACTTCCTATGACTGGAGCTTGGAACTTCCTATGACTAGAGCTTGGAACGGTAAATGGAGCTTGAAACGGTAAATAGGAAAATTTTGGTTGTAAATAGGAAAATTCTGGTTGTATCTTCACGACTTCCTATGACTGGAGCTCCTATGACTGAAGCTTGGAACAGTAAATGGAGCTTGAAACTATGGAAACGGTAAATGACTGGAACGGTAACTTAGATCAGTATTGTCTCTTGATCAGTATTGTCTCTTGACTGGAATGGTAACTTAGATCAGTATTGTCTCTTGGATATGGAGCTTGGAACGGTAACTTAGATCAGTATTGTCTCTTGACTGGAACGGTAACTTAGATCAGTATTCTCTCTTGGATATGGAGCTTGGAACGGTAACTTAGATCAGTATTGTCTCTTGGATATGGAGCTTGGAACGGTCAGTATTGTCTCTTGGATATGGAGCTTGGAACGGTAGCTTGACTTCCCTTCCCTATGACTGGAGCTTGGAACTTCCCTTCCCTATGACTGGAGCTTGGAACGTTAGCTTGGAACAACAGTAGCGGTAACTTAGATGAACGGTAAGTAACTTAGATCAACTTAGATCAACTTGGAACGGTAACTTAGATCAATATTGTCTCTTGGATATTGTTTGGGGGATGGCTGCTTCTTGGATATTGTTTGGGGGATGGTTGCTTCTCCCCCTTGGTAACTTAGATCAGCTTGGAACGGTAACTGGAACGGTAACATATTGTCTCTTGGATATTGTTTGGTTTCCAACAGTAGCTTGAAACGGTAACTGGAATGGTAACTTATTGTCTCTTGGATATTGTTTGGTTCTGATCAGCTTGGAACGGTAACTTAGATCAGTATTGTCTCTTGGATATTGTTTGGGGGATGGTTGCTTCTCCCCCTTGGAATGGTAACTTATTGTCTCTTGGATATTGTTTGGTTCTGATCAGCTTGGAACGGTAACTTAGATCAGTATTGTCTCTTGGATATTGTTTGGGGGATGGTTGCTTCTCCCCCTTGGTAACTTGGAACGGTAACTTAGATAAGCTTGGAACGGTAACTTAGATCAGTATTGTCTCTTGGATATTGTTTGGGGGATGGTTGTTTCTCCCCCTTGGTAACTTAGATCAACATGGAACGGTAACTTATTGTCTCTTGGATATTGTTTGGTTGCTTCTCCACTCAAATAGGAAAATTTTGGTTGTATCCTCACGACTCCCTATGACTGGAGCTTGGAACGGTAGCTTGGAGCTTGGAACGTTAACTGTTGTATCCTCATGACTCCTTATGGAGCTTGGAACGGTAACTGTTGTCTGTTGTATCCTCATGACTCCCTATGGAGCTTGGAACGGTAGCTTGGAACTTTGTATCCTCATGACTCCCTATGACTTGGAATGTTGTATCCTCATGACTCCCTATGACTGGAGCTTGGAATGGTAATTATTGTATCCTCATGACTCCCTATGACTGGAGCTTGGAACGGTAACTTGTATTGTATCCTGATGACTCCCTATGACTGTGTATCCTCATGACTCCATGTATCCTCATATCCTCATGACTCCGTGTATCCTTATGACTCCCTACGACTATATCCTCATGACTCCTGTGTATCCTCATGACTGACTCCCTATGACTGGAGCTTGGAACGGTAACTTGTATTGTTACTGGGCTCATCTCTTGGATATTGTTTCTCTTGGATATTGTTTGGTTGGCTTTTCTGGATAATAGTCTTGTTATTGAAGAATTGGAAATTTGTACTCTCTTTGCTTAACATTGTATGCCAATCTAATAAGAAGAATAATTTGAAAGGTTTCCCCCCTTGTGGGGTTTTTATTCGGTCTTTGATCAAACCTAGTGTTTCTTATTTGTCTCTTATTGTTCATTGTATTTATTATTCTATCTACAATTGTTATTGATTATTTGAAGATTGAATTGTCTTGAAAAATTGTAGATTAAAGAGAAGAATTGGACTAATGTGATTGTAATAGCATAGAATGATGATAAATTAATATAGACGTAAGCTTATTTAAATATATAATGACACATATTTTATAAATGAATGGTCACATGTGTAAAAAATGATTTTTTATTTGTTTTTGTGAGTAACAAAGCATTGCATGAAACCACCATCATCCTAGAGTGACAGGTGTGAATGTGGAAATCCCATTAAATTCTTTGACTTGGATCCCATTAAGTACTTCTAGAAACCTTATGGGTGGCCAACAACAAATTTTAAGCTTCCAATTATTATATAAAATGTAATATATAATAATATGAGGCATGAAATAACTTGTGTTTAAAGTGTTTCTGTATAATATGGCATCACAAGAGACAATTCAAGGATAATTTAATGCTTAGTAGTGTGAAGTCGGATTGGGTTCTGATTTCCACCTCTCGATACGTCCTCTGATAAATACACTGAGAGTTAGTTAGATTCCAGTTATGGTTCGAGATCTCACATTAGGTTTAAAACCTTCAGCATAATTGTGTAGTACCAAGCCTATTATGAGGCCCAGAGTGACAAGTGTGAATGTGTGAATGTGGTGATCCTAAAGTGACAGATTTGAATGCAACCAGGCTTGAATGCAACGATCGAATTGCGTGATGGTATGAATTGCAGGGATACATTAGTAACCAAACAAAACTATATGATTCCAATGTTCTTAACAGGTGGGGGACTAAATGATTTTTAAATTAAATCTCTTATTCTTTGATTTGAAACTGAAAACCATTCAAATACTTTTCATATCATCCATTCGATGATGTATTAGATGAAGAATATTTTCTCGAAATCAAATCTTGTCTACTCATTTATTTAAAAATAAAAATTCCTCAAGCCCAATTTCAATATAGACCAAGCCTACGGTGTAAAAATATAATTTTTCATATAATTTTTTAATCAAATTTATACCAACTTAGATCCAACTAACACTGGATCTATCCTGCACGGAGAGGAATCAAATCCCTTGGTGCAAACCTTATTTTTGGAGCGTATACTTTGAGGAAAGGTTTGCATCTCAATGGATTTGATCCCTCTCGATGCATGATAGATTCAGCGTTAGATGGATCTAAGTCGGTTCCATTTGAGGGAAACAATGTCACATTTTTAGATTATCATTATTATGTATATGTTTGAGATTAACTTCAAAATTCACATTATGTTTTATTTGCTTTGCTTGACCATATCATTCTCTTCTTTAATTTAGTCTATGTTTCTTGCCTTGAATGGCTTGTAGATTTGTGTTTGGATGCTTTGAGTGGTTTGTGTGCTTGGATTTGGACGATAACTTTTTTTTTATGTTACAGTTGTTGTGTTATATTTTCACATGTGTATGTAATTGTTTATTAGTAATTAGTTGGTGATGAAGAAGGCATACTCTCTTATCAATAGTTTGTAGGAGGATTGATGCTACACATCTATTTCATTTAATTTTAGGTATCACAACTTCTGACAATTAATTAATTCTCAATAGTGTCCCTCCAGGTATTACTAAATATATCTTGAAGAGTAGTTTTAATCATTTATTATGTCAAGATTACTCTCAAAATAATTTTTTCTATGCTAATGTTTGAAATAATTTATTTCCTTCAAAAATATTGTTTGAAGGAAAACTAGTGTCGATTCAAACTGCTAGTCCCACTAAGACGGGTAGCTATCTTAGAAACAAACAATGAAATATTTTCAAGAGTTCCTTTAAGCGTGATAGATGGAAGAGAAGAAAAGAAGACCAACCTAGATCTTCCGCTTTGATCCTAGCTTGATTTCTCCTTTCCTTGATAGAATTTGCCACTCCTCTCCTACTTGTCCCGCTTCAAAGAGTATTTGTAGAGTCAAAGTAACAACAAACTATCAAAGCATCTCTATCTAAAACATCATAAACAATGCGGAATCAGAAACAAATTGACCATACAATTGCATTTATAAACAATAAGATTCACAAATACGAGACCATATGGAGGAAAACTCAAAGAACTTTATTAATATAATGTAAGAGAGGATTACAACCCAGCTGTCTGATCCAACATCATCCTCCTAGTTGTAGAAGCCCTCTTCAACTCATGAACAAGCAAATCACCCAACAATGCAAGGTCTCTTCTCATGAACAAACCAACACTTTCTTACAAAATACAAAATTCCAGCCTCCATATCTCTTAGATTAGGGATCCATTTATAGATGTCTTGCAAGGGTGTGAGTCAACTCTGGGTTTTTGATTAGTGTCATTCCACTGATAGTTCTTGGTTCCACTTGGACATTTCATGATCTCTTACTCATCCCTGGGTGAATTTAGAGAGGCAAGTGTCACAGCGGAAGTTTCTAGAAGATTCCATGATCATCCACCTTGCAAATTGTCTCTGCCATTTGTCTATTCTCACTCATCGCACCCCACAGAAGGCCATTTGAGTATGCATTGCACTTGACTAGTTACGCAGTCAGTATGCATCACACCTTGCTCATGGAGCAGTTTGTATGGTCCAGTTTTGGCCATTTCTGAGTAGTTTTTCAGGGGGAACTTTTGGTAAATGATGTAATCAGTTGACCATGATCCTTTAGGGTGTGAAACAACACTTTTAGGGACTTAACGAGCCCTTAGTATGGACATATGAGTTTGGGGTTGCAGTGTCCAAATATGTCTATAGCAGCTTCCCCTAAAGCATGAGGTCGTAAATCTTCTGATGTTAGGTGAAATGCTTTATTCATGAGGATCCGAGGTATTCGAACTGGAAGGTGACTTGTATAAGATATAATACAATAAATCATCATCATATTATTTTCATGATCTAGCTGAGGCGGGAATTCCCATGCTCAGCTTTATAAATTCATTTTCATGTACATAGGATAGACAATCGTTTGCTGTTGCAAACTAGTGATTCTTCGCATGAAGAGTCATCTTCCTTTGTTTAGATGACTATCTGTGCATCTTCTGTGTACAATTGATGTCTTTATTTTCCAAAATATATCGCAGCCTGGATGGATGAAACTAGATCCGGGGTCTTCAAAACTCATCCAATCTTCACTCGATGTACAAGTCAATCCATGTGAAAAGATGTTCTAAAGTCGAACATGGAAAGACAAGGTCTGATTACCAGCCAATAATGTGAGCTGTTAACAGACGTTAGAGGAATCACCAATAATGATGATGACCCTCAAGGTACTACAATACAATCACGTGGTGTGAATATATGAGCCGATGTCGAACACCACGCAAATTCGTTTGGTCGAAGGTCATTGACGTAAACCTGTCGTCGGAAGTGAGAAACTTTCCATTGAGGCATGCAAGCTTCAAAGTACTAAAAGGGTTGTTTCTAAGTCAACTTCTTGGATAATGAGATGATGTTGACAAGAAGTGACCTGTCGTAGGAGGGCCTTGATGTATCTCACATCTACCACGCAAAACAAAGCAAATGATTTTTGTGGAGGTGAAAATGATCTGATGATATAAGGTTCAGGAATGGTGGTCATGAAAAATGGATCGTGGATGTAATGCAGTGGATGAGGCCTTTGTTGGGTGGTGAATTCTCTAAATGACTTCTCTTGAACATATTGGCGACACTGATATGGACTGGTAGCGTTAACCCCATGGATGGCATGGCGGATCAATGGTGACGGTGAACGGAAAAACCCAACCCAACTCAATCACGGTGATGGAGTGAAATTGTCATGTTCAAGAGCGACTTGCTACCAATAGAGTTCTTCAAGTTTTCTTCCCATTTTTCCCTAGTCATTGCTGATCAGTACCTCTTTATTTTTGACAAGCTTGAGGAGGATAACATATGCTTGGTCTATAATTTTCCCTTCGGGCAAACCTGTCGCTTTGTGTTTAGCGAGCCTAGCGTAAGTGAGACTCGTTCTTGTCTGGGTGGACAAGTTTGTCGCTATTGTTTTAATGAGTTTAATGACAAAGATAACTTGGTATTTTTCATGTATAGAGAGTTTGAAAATGGATGAAAAGGAGACTCCAATAGTCCTTTTTCATGGCATAATCCCTTAAGTCCAAAAAAGTGTAAAATAATATGAAAGGGATGACTTTTCGATAGTTTTAACGAGCTGACAAAGACAAACACTCGATATTTTTGTTTAATAATCCCTAAATCCAAAAAGATTAAAATATATGAGAGAGATAACGTTCCCCTTACTTTAACGAGTTGGGAAGTGTTAGATGATCCAAAAATAATTTATTATCATAGGTTATAAAATTGAAATAAAATATTATTTAATTTAAGAAATTAAATTAATATTAATTATCAGAATGATTAGTATTAATGGAGACAATTATAAATTAGTAATTTGTTAACAGATAGGCCTTCTCCAATGTGTCGTATCTAGGCTCTATTTTAGGAGATTAGTTAGCTAGTTGGTTTGAATAGAATTTAATGTAAATGGACACTTGTTATTTAATAAGTTATCCTTAATTAGAGGTAGTTAGGACATGGAGATTATAAATAGCTCATTGCAAGAGTGTTTGGTTGTTCGGGTGTAAGCTCTTGCAAATCAATTATGTAATTATTTTTTTCTGATTAATAAAATTATGTGTCTGAGGAAACTTCTGCCATTATTGTGGTATCAGAGCTTCAGTAATGCTGCAGTTGATTTGAGGAAGAGATTCCAGCAGTTGATTTGAGGAGGAGATTCCAGCTCTACAGGTTTTTAGAAAACTCTTTTGATTTGACAATCTTTTTATACTTAACAAGTCTAAAAAGAGTTTAAAAGAGGCTCGTTTTTTAGGAACGAGTGATATTTCTGGGTAGCAGCTGGTTCCAGGTAAGTTTGGAACTTCTCAAAACATGGCAGTGTGAAGAGTGTGGCAATCATAATCACTCATCGCAGATGTTACTCAAAAGGGTAAACAATCAAGTGGAAGTGTATGGCCGACCGAATGAGATGGAGGTGATGGAAGGAACACAACCAAAGTTCACAGAGGGCAGACAACAAAGCGATCACAAAGGTTATTTACCAAAGGCGGGTTTATTTTTTAACGAGCTTTAACCTTGTTCTAACTTGCGCTTAGTGCAGGTTGATTTTTTAACAAGCTTGAACCTTGCAGGAACATTACTCTTACCAGTCTTTTGATAATGTCTCTTGGTAGATTTATTTTTAATGACCTTGATCACTACTATAACATGTGATCATGACCTTTTTATGTAAGCTACAAACGACCGAGCTACGAGGTAAAGGGTTAAGAACCTACAAAATAAGAAAATCAAAGGTCACTTTTCACTTGCAAACAAAGGTTTGCATGGCCCCAGGTCTTTCAGTAAAAGGAGAGTTTCTAGGTTACCAAATGGAAGTTCCTGCGGTTAGGCAGGATTGTTTCTGTCGATCGACAAAAACTCTTCCTTTGCTTTTCCCATTGAAATGGACGAAGGTGATTGCTGTGAGCCCCAATCACATAACGTACGGAGATGAATGCTGTAAGCTTCACAATCGTACAAAGGAAATAATCACGTCAAACTGATCACATAACCTATACGGGAATGTTATTCGGCCCAAGCATTATGACCTTTCAAGAAAATCTCTCTTTTTCTCTGGGTTCGCCTGTCGAAGCAGACTAGGGTGTTGTTGATGCCTCGAAAATCACTGCAACAACATTGGGGAATAACCACCCGGTCCGGACCTTAAAGCAGCTCCTTTTCCATTTGGTATGGTGGCTCCGACTGGTTTAACTAGGTCCAGTTACCTTCTCCCTATTGCTATTGGTTTATGATGTATCTTTACCTACCAATAGACAGGGATATCAGATCACTTCTTCTTGCTGATCAAACAAGAGAATGATCCTTAAGCTGATTTGAGTTCAGCCAAGCCACAACTAAAATTTTTCCCCTTTGAGGAGAGGACTTAAAAGAATGTAGAACTTACTCTAAATTCAAGCTTATTCTATGATGCAAGCAAAAGAAACTAATCTAAATCCTATCTTATTTAGGTAGATATAGATCTAACCCAACTAAGAGCAAGATAATTAAAGTATTGGGATTTAAATATGTCTTGTTTATAATGAATATCCAGTTAATGAAGTAGTTCAATTAAATGATATTATGGATATCAAAACAGATCCTATTGAGACCCTTTAACCGAAATAATAAACCAACAACACTTAGGAAGTAGTTCACATAAATGATATTGATTATCAAACCAGTAAATCCAATAATTAAACAATAATATGTGGAAATAGTTCACAACATATTACCATTCAATAAATCAGTTTTAATAAGACAAATTTCTGGGTAAATAGTTACTCAGAAATCAGGATTTATTCCATAAGAACATAGATACATAATAACAACATTGAGATAAATTACCCATATTGACAATAGTGCACAAACATGAATAAAATGAGACATTCTTGTTACCATAAAAATGAAACTGATATTTGAAAGAGTAGTATTAAAAATACCAATTTATTGCATCCATTTCTCTGATCTTGGTCTCCAACAGTCATTTACATTGCTTGAACTTCTGCCTTCAAAATTAGAGCCACAATAGTGCAAACTCTGCCCCTCATACATAATTCAAGATACAAAGGAAAAAATCTTCAATAATCCCCAGATCTGATATTTTCTCTCCTCCCTCCTACAACTCTAAATTCCTATTAATAAATCTAAAATTGTAGAGGAGAGCAGCCCCTATTCCATTCTGCAATCTGTTATTTATAATATTTGTGAAGGAATTTTGGAGAGGAGAGTTTGTTGAAGAGAAATCTGCTAAATCTAATTTTGCTTGCTCAAAATTCTGATCTTTAATTGCTGGAGCATTTTCATTGACTGAGATCTTTTTCTCCATATTTCTTCCACTGTTTTCCTGCAAAAAGAAATCAAAATAAATTAAAATGCAACAATAAAATCAACATGGCATTGTTGGCATTTAAATAAAATCCAATCAAATTCTATTTAAATAAATAATTGAAAATAAAATATAAAGTTTCTCTTGATGCGTGGGATGGTTTAATTGGCTAGAGATATGGTTAACCAATGGATCTAAAATTAGAAGAGGTTTTGGACAAATGAAAATGAAGAAAATAACTCAGAAAATTGATTTTGTTTTCAAAATTCGGAGCTTGATCTTCTGCTTGATTTTTGACCCAATAAATGATTAAATCTGTTAGTGAAACCTCCTCAAAAATGTTCTTCTTGATTTTTTCTTTCCAATGAGCCGTCCCGGGCCTCATTTGGCCAAATAAAACTTATTCTATGAACTTCCAAAGTTGATGGGTCAAATCTTGCATGAATCTGAAAATTTTGTTGCTGGGCTAAAAAAAATCAAAATTCTCATTAAAAATCAAATCCTAAATTAGAACTCTAATTAATTCTAAATTAATTGTTAATTATAAATTAAGGGATCTATAAATATTGATAACTATTTATTAATTTCACTATTGATATTTTAATTTAACTATTTATAACAAATTTAACTATTAAAAAAAAAAACTAATTAATATAATTTAATGATATTTAAATTTAATTAAATTCATTAACATTACATATAAAAATTAATTTAAGTCATATAATATATCACATATAAAATATTAATATAAACTAATATTAAAAAAATATATCTACACTTACTCCCAGTACCCTTATTCGCTCCATTAGTTTTAACTCATTTCAAATGAGTTTTTGAAAATAAAACATCACATAAGCTTTTACACTTGGTTAATGCCCTCTTGCGTTGGCAAATTAGATCGGATCGGGAGGAAGAGGGATATCGGAGTTTTATTATAATGCAAAACAAAATCTCCAATGCGATGCCTTTTGACGTAAGCTTTTTGGCGATCGGAGATATGGAGGAGTATCAGCAATTGGAGGAGTGTGGTGTCGGCCATCGGCATCGGGGTATGGCAGGTATCGGGGTTTGTTAATATGTGTCAAGTCAAAATTCACTATGCGATACAAACTCTCGATGCGATTAATTTTATTTTATATATA
>APFE031077185.1:27785-70845 GCA_000404065.3 Pinus taeda | reverse complement strand
GTTGAACTAGCCCTCATCCACATGTTTCCTCCATATTAACAACTAACTCTATTACTTAGCCCCCTATACCCCACTATCCCTATTATTATAAACACCATGGTGTATAAACCCCACAATGTATAAATATCCCCTCCTTGGCACTATAGCCATAATGTTCACTCCTTGGGAATTGAATTGACACCTGGTTAAGGTCAAGAACCCATGTTCCACCTTTTGCTCCATCTCAATCCATTTTCCTACCCAATTGCTCCATTTCTGCCCTTAAAAACCCTTGAAAAACCTTTTTATCCTCTGAAAACCACCTAAGGGCGGAAAAACTATGGAAATATCCTTCTCCCACCTTATCCTAAGGTCGGGAGCCAGTTGACCCTTTCACATTGTATAAAACCCATTTGGACCCCTTTCCCTATAGTTTCTGCCTTCACAAAAATTTATACCCAAACCTTGCATAAAACCCGAAATTTCATGTTTTCCTAAGGTTGGTGGGTTAAATCATTTTTATAAAGAAAATCAATAAAAAACCACCGAAAATGTTTTGGCACATGGAGGGGCCCGCCGGTTGCAAATGGCCGAAAAATATTATTTTTTAAAACCCGCCTGTTGGCCGCTATCTTCCGTGCAGATCACCCGTCCGATGACCGTCAGATGGCGCATGTCCTAGATCGACGGCACACAGTGTTTTCGGGCAATCCCGACGTCCGAAGGTGTTTTATGTGCCAGTTGTTATGATCCAATACAGAGGGTTGTAATGAATCCCCAGGGTGAGGTTGTATTTTATACTACCCCTCAGGCCATCAGGGATATGGTCCAATTCAAAACTCAAAGGAAACTGATTCCTTTATCCCTGCTGGACCTAATCAATCAAGGGTCCAAGATACTCACAGAGGCAGAGATCCTAAAATTGAACCAACTGTTTATTAGCAAGTCTGACACAGTGCTGCATCCTCCCATCTTTGATGGATACCTAAATCAACTTGGACTAGACCTGGCCCATATGGTAAGCTCAGTTCTGGGGTATAAATCAATGGAGTTTATAGAGGAAACTGTGCTAGTCATGATGACAATGTTTGCTCCTGGTAAGGCCCCTATCTGTTATGACTATGCCACATACATCTCTGACAAAATACATGAACAATTCCTGCACTTATCCAGAGAGAGGGTGTTCAGATACACCTCATATATTTATCATCTTATTCTGTATCACCAACATGAAAAATTCTCTTTTGAAATCAAAAGAACTGATGCAGCAGGAAACCCAAGATCAGTTGTATACTGGAGCTCAATCTTCCATATCCGTTTTTACTCACCCTATACATATTGTGAGTTCATTGATTTGTTCATTCATCCGGCCATGTCTCTGCTTATGACAGAACCTCCTCCAAGACTCTCTGATGAAATGCAGAGAATTCTACAGTTGTCCAGTGCCTACAGCATAGGAGACTGGTATTTCTACCAGCATCACACAGTGATTAGGATATATGGGTGTGAGTTGCGCCCATTCAGGTTACCCAAATTTGTGCCCATGAGGCTCTTTGCCCTGGAGTATTTCAGACAATTCGGCAATGCCAATCAAATCCATTTTGCAGGGAAGGGCAAGAAGGCACAACTCAAAGTTAAAAACCAGCTTGGTCATTTTGTTTTAAACAAAAGAGAAGGGTGGAAGTAGGCAGATAGGATGTTGGAAGGCCTTGGCCTAACACTCAGTTTCCCCTGGAAGCCCTATGACCCCAATGGCTTTATATCTTCGAGAAGATTAAGATATAAACTCTCTAGCTATGAGCATGATAGCCTGCTCCATATATCAAGACATGCCAACCTGCTAAAATGGAAGAAAAACACCTTGATAGAGCCTTTGTCTCAAGAAGAGCTAGTTGAGAGGGCTAGGAGACATTTGTTGAAAATGGCTGACTTGGAGTGTCCTTCTCAGGTGCCTGCTCTAGCAAGCTCTCACATAACAGCACCAGCCTCCTCATCTGCAGCATTTCAAGAGGTAGCACAGACCTCAGCTCAAGGACAAAGCAAGGGAAAGGACATAGAAATGCAGGAAACCGAGGGCCAACAGGAAGAAGAGGGCCAACAGGGCCAAGAGAACCGACAGGGCCAACAGGGCTATCAACAGCAACAAACTGATCAACAGGATCAGGAGAAACAAAGAGGGGAAGGCTAGGTAGCCACTCAAGAAAGACAACCAACATGGCGCCTCCTAGACAGGACTCTAGGGTAGACTCCTCTATCCTCCAAACCCCTCAGAGGGAGGACACTAGCAGGAAAAGGGAGAGGGATACCCCTCTCACAGAAGGTGCAGATAAAAGGCAGAGGCTCAATCCATTCTCAGAAGAAGAACTGCAAAGCCTTGAGACCTCTGCCAGCTCATTGCATCAGGAGCAGGATAAGGCAGCACTTGGGGAGGTCAGCTCCTCAGGACAAGACAAGAATACAGCTGCAAGCATAAAGGAGCAGTTCAAGGATGCTAAGAGGAGGAGTGAGCCAATCAAAATTAAGCTTTATAATCATTTGTTGAATATGGCTCCTGCAAACCAACAAAGGCTTATGGCTGCCTTTGATGTGCCAGAAGGCAAAATGACTATGAGCCATTTTGCCCCTACAGTGCAGCAACCTCAAACAGCTGCAGATTATATAAGGACTAATCTGGAAGTCCTTTCAAAAGACATCCACCCCATGGACCAAATAGAACTCCACAAGCAGACAGGTGAGATGGTCTATGCCACTTTGGCAGATAAGACCTTGATCAATTATAGGCTGCAAAATAGTTTGAATAACACTGCAGCTCAGTTTGAGTTGGAGAGGGCATCCTCTCAAGCCAAGGACAACAGGATCAAGGCATTGGAAGAAATCATCATAGAGTTTGGGCATGACCCCAATGATGTCAAGGCAGTACAGCAGGTCCTTAAACTAAGGGATGCAGACATGGCTGCAATCAAAAAGAAAATGAAAATCCCCCCAACTCTACATCCACAAACTGATGAAGTTGCCCAGCAGAGGCAAGAAAAGGATGTTGTAGCATTACTAATGACTCTATACAAAGAGCTGCAGGACACACAGCAAAAGCTGCAGGACACAGAGACTACACTAGAAGCAGCGCTACAGAGGAGGGAAGCAGGGCAGTCTTCCAAACCGCCCACAGAGACAATAGACCTCGAGGAGACCCCTCAAGAGGCCATCCCTCCAAAGCAACAGGCACCAGAAACAGCTCCAGCCACTACAGAACCAGCCACTACAGCACCACCAACAGAAAAGGCTGAGAGCCTAGACATGCTAAAACTAAGGCAGGAAATTCAGGTACTGGAGTCTCAGATGACAGAACTCAATCAAGCCAAGGACAACTTAGCTAAGATAAATGAGAAGTATGATAAGTCTAAGCAGAACGTGGCTGAGAGAGAGAGAGAAGTAAAAGCTCTAAGAAAAACAATTGCAGAGCTAGAAAAGCAGCTCAATTTTGAGAAAGTGACAGCAGAGCTAAAGCAAGTGATTTGGACTGCCATTGGACAATCAATAACTAACCAATGGGAGTACATTGATGCTATATATGAACAAGTGGGACTCATCAGCAGGGCAAGGAAAGAATTACACAGAGAAAGAAATTCTCTAGGCAACATGGCCGACCTTGCCCCTAAGATGATTGAAGTACTAAATTATAGGACAAGTTCCCAGTTGGTGAAGATGGGAATTGAAAATAGAACTGAAACCATATCTATGATCAAAAGGGTCACAATAATGAAAAATCTAATCAACACCCTTGACAGGAAAATCCAGGATATACAGGCAGACATAAACAAGTTTCAGAATAGGTTTGCAGCCCTGCAGGACAAAGGCCTTCCCAACTTGCTGGAATCAGGGAAGCTACGCCCTCATGAGAAATACATTAAGAGGGTAAGCAGTTTTGCAGCAATCCAGATTGCTGAGGCTCCAGGGACATCTTCAGCAGGCCCAATAACAGGACAAGCTCTTTTTGAGAAATTAGATCATTTGTTTTTTATTAAGAATGAAGTAACACATCTGTTTGATGAGCCTCCTCATTTCTATAAATATACAGAGGCTGATGAGACCTTAGGGTCAATTTTGAAGCATCAGCTTCCTCCTCCAGATACATGGCAAGACTTAATAAAGCTACTTTTGAACCAAAGTTGAAGAATTAAATCTTTTTCAGCAACACAGTCTATATTGCATCTACAGGTGGAAAAAGCCATGACAGCAAGCATGAAGACGCTGAGCCAACTCAACACAGGTACTCGACCGCAGCAACAACATCAGCAGGCACAGGTGGCAGGGCCAAGAAGACACAAAAAGTAAAAGCTGCACAGCACTTCATTCTGCAGTTATGATAAAGCTGCGCAGCTGACTCCGCAAATGCCCAAAGGTCAAACATTATCCTGACAGGAGTTAAAGGCTTTTAAAGAAATCATTTAGGAGTTAAAGGCTTTTAAAGAAATCATTTATGTTTGTAATTACTTCTCATCTACTCTCCCTGTGCGAGTGTAAGAGATATTTTCCTCTCAGATGACTCCATACCTGAGATATTTTTGTATGAAACCTCTATATATTCCCCCTCGTGTTTGTTTAGAAGGGTTGGACTCCGGATGTAAGAAATCTCTTGATATCTTCTCTGTTATTCTGATATTGTAAACTCTCAGATAGTTAATACAAAAGACAGTGGGATTTCTTCAAAGATGTTTGTCTCTTGATCTCCTGATGGTGTATGGCTCAAAGTTGCAGGATTCCTGTGTATTTCGTGGCTCAATAAGTTTTTCTCATGGCTCTTTATTTCACCTGTGATCATCGTTATTTCATATTGTCTTTCAAGTCTTCTACACATTTGAAAATCTAGGTAGTAAGGAAAAAGAATAGTCTCAGGACTTGGTCATTGGCCACCCTAAGCTCAATCTAAGCTATCCTATATGTTTTTCTTCTGATAAAGTATTTAAAGAGTAATTCTTCACTGCTACCTTTAATACTATATCATCACAGTGCGTTGTTGTTCTAGGAATTCAAGTAATTGCTCCTAGATAACAAACCTCTTTTACAATATTCAGCTTAAGTAAAGAAATCTTAATTGCTCTTTGCTTGTTGTTTTCACCTCACTCTCACTATTTACATTTTGTTTCATGGAATACACACAGGCCCTGTAGCTACACCTCACCAAAATCAAGATCTCAAGGGAAAACTGTCCAAGACCCCATTGCCCAATGGATTAATCTCACCTGCAGATAGACTTTAAGGAAATCAGAAGCATCCTCCCAACCAAACACAGAAAAAACCAAAAATTTCATCTCATAACTAGCCTAAAACCTTTGTCAACAAAAGTGACAAACCTTATAGAGAGAGCCCTCTCTGACTGCAGCTAGGCTAGAAGCTGTAGCCCAAAGATTGGTTAGTGGTTACCCCGGCCGTATTCTCTTAGGAGTCAAAGAGAACAACCTGGGTGTTAACAGGTAGATAGTAGGCTTAAAAGAGAAAAAATGAAAAAAACATTTGCTTCATGTATCTCTCTCTAATGAACCCGGGTTCTCCCCAACCTTTGCAAACAACAAAAACAAGTTGGCACCAAAAAGAAAAATTTGGTCAAAAATCTAGTCAAAGGAAGTCAAACTTTGACGTTCTCCTCCTTTGCCCAGATACTCCAACAGGACCTAGGCCATGCCAATCCATCACCCTCATCTGTTTCCACCATCCACCCATCATTCCTAGCTTTTCCCATTCATTTTCTTTGTTGCTCTACAATGCTACAGGAGGGCTTTGTTTTGCTATAGGAAGCCAAAATACACACAGTAGCAAAAAAAATAAAAATAAAATAAATTTATCATGTCTTGAAAACCGTGCATCCATTTTTCGAGATGTTTTATGTGGAGATGCATATGGATGATGGTAAGATGCTCAATAAATTTCAACATCCAATGGCCAAAATTATTTTTTTTATGAGGTACATAAAGATGATAGAAATATGCTCAGAAAATTTCAGGTCAATCCAGTCTACCGTTTGAGAGATATGCATCAAATAATTCTACTACATGAGGTTGTCCTGAAATGCTACAGGAAGGTTTGAATTGCTACAGGATGGTTGAGAAGAAGCTACAGGAGGCAGATCTAATTGGAGAAAGGGGTTAAAAGGTAATTTCTTCTTTAGGGAAGTTTTAGATAGGCCCCCAACACCACTTTCATCATGCATCCACTCCATTTCACCTAAACTTGCTCAAAATGTTCACTTTGTCTCACCTAAAAAAACACACACAGAGCATTGTTCTCCATTTTTCCATTCTTCACATTACCTTCTCATGACTCCAACCCTATTTACATGGCTTTTCATCACTCCCCTCAACACCACCGTGCCAACTGAAGACTAGAAGAAAGGATCAAAAAGTTGTTACAAGAAAAAACTCCTCTTGTAGCAACCTGTGCAGTCAAAAGAAATATATGATATTTTTTTCTCCCCGCCAACAGGTGCCATGATGGAGTAATGTCTGCACCCAAGAAGGGACTCATCACCCTCAAAAAATCACTCCGCCAGCAGATGCATCCCATTCATGAGAGAAATACATGCACAAACATAGAAACATCATTAGTCAAGGTGAAATCCAGTTCAAAAGACATGCACAACAACCTTACCTCTGAAAATAAAAATAAAATGGAATAAATTCTGCAAAGTTTTGATTAAACCCAATGTTCTGAACTTCTATGTGACTCCATCTTCAGGGGAATGCCTAGATTCTTTGAGAAGATTGGCGTGTAATAGGGCAAGGAAAACCAAGGATATATATAATAATGTATGTAGGGGAATTCTAGAGTCGGCTTGGAATATTTGATTAAAATGATTTAGTAGGGTTATTAATGAGATAAATTAATTCAATTAACGAATAATTTTCAAAATATTTTTTTTATGTTAATCTTGTAGGTGCATTATATTTATTTTAGTTTATTATATTAATAATTAATAAAGATGGGGTCTTAAATTATAATATAATTTAATTATTATGTTAATATGGTATGAGAAATTCCTAAATTGACATTCTTTGACATTTGTGTCAATTTAAGGGATGGATTTAATTAATTTAGGGGATCATTATTCTATGTTGATTTGGTATTAACATTACTTTTAATTTATTATTGTATTATTAGTTAATATGGTATGAGAATAATATTTCTATTAATTTAATATTAATTAAATTTATGATTTCTTATTTAGAACATTACTATATAATTACATGTGATGTGGGTCTTATATCAAAATTTTATGTTTTATCTTAATTATTTTATGTATTTAAACTATTTTATAATAACTTTCAGTAGGGGGTGCTAGACAAAAATTAAGGTTCATCTAACCCTTCTTAGGCATATGAAGTCTATATTAAACCTATCCTTCTACACTTCATAATGTTGTTTAACTTTAATATGTCCATTAATGTTTATGGATAATTGCATATTTGTGCCTAATATTATTTATTTTTCTAGAATATTGTGAGAATATTGGGTGGATTATGAAGATTTGGAGGTGATAATTTAGGGGCTTTCTCCCTACTATAGGAGGATCAATATTGATAATAAATCAACAAGATATTATGAAATTATTGCACAAATTCTAGAGCTCCAATGATTGAGAAAATCTAGGAATGTGTCCAGATTCCTAGTGTTAGGAACCAGATCTAACATTTGAGGGATTTTGGAGGGGAAATCTTCTTCTTTTCAATGAGAATGCTTCCTCGTCATTTTTATAATTACCAATTCGAATTTGCCTCTGGGGTTGGTTTTTCTTAGTCTTCTTGTGGAGAAAACTTGTATTTTTGCAGCTTCACTTTCATTTCTAGCAAGGATGTAATTGGATTGATGGAAATAATGAAGATTGATGTCATTTTTAGCTTCTAAATCTTGGTCTCCTTCATAGGTCTCCGAGTTTCCTTCGGCTTGTCCATCCTAGGAGCCTCAGAGCCCTTTTGTATAATTTACTTTTCTTCTTTTCACTTCTTATTCACATGCATCTCTTGTTCTTATTTTTCTTATTTATGCATTTAGTATTGATGATTTCTTGTTGTAGGATTGGGTTAAATGGTTGAAGTGGGTTATTTTGTAGGATCATAAGCATGATTTCATCCTTGTAACAGATTTTAAAGTTCATAGTAATCATTGAGCTACTTGGATTAGTTTGCTTATTCACAAATCTAAAATACTCTGGAAGTCCATTGTATCAAATAGTAGTAATTTTATATTATTTTTAGAACATGCTAATGAGTTTTATTTGAGTTTATTCCACTTGCATTAGATCATAAAAACATTCAATATAATAACAAAATTTACCCCATTGAATTTTCACTTGAATAGGTTAGTCAATTGATAGGTTAATTAGCTCACTAGTTCTCAAATTTCTAGATTTTAGACTAGTAATTTTCTACTATTTTTTAGCACGTGTTAACAAGGGTATTTCTGAGTGATTCCACTTGGAATGGAGACCTAAGAAATTCTATTCAATAAAAAAAATTGTACCATCCCATTTGGATTTTATTTACTTGATCATTTGGTGAATTATATCTTCTTGTATAAAACATGTAACTTCACATAGCGAACACTGTAACTTCTTGTAGCACTCCTCTAACATGTGTAAACTTGACCAGATTTGCTCAAAAAGATTGGTTTTTGTCTCTTAAGGTTGAATCATAACCCCTGGCTCTAAATGCGTGATTTAGGAAGAATAAAACACCAGTTAGGACATGGCTTTTTAAAAAGTAGATTAAGCCTATTTATTTGAATTCATGCTCTTAGGATTTCAATTACAAATTGTTGTTCTTGCCTAGATTAATTTATTTTCAAAGTAACATTTCCATTTATGAAATTAGTTTAGGATTTGATTTCATTGCATTCACTCCATTACACCATGGCAGTGAAATAAGGACACATTGTATGTTGCACATATAGTGTCGATACCTCTTAAGTTTGTATGAACCCTAGGTTAATAATTAAAGTTTGTAGCCTTGGGAGTTGCAGCATTCTTGTTGCAATACCAAGGCTCATCACTACCTTATATTGAATCTTTGTGTTTCCATTGATTATAAAGTTTTGGTTCCTCAATTGAACATGAGTCAACCATTTCATGTACCTTAATAATATATATTGCATGGAGGTGACTTCATGTATTGGATGGGGTCATCCCTTGTGTAATGGCTCATGCAACTAATGGATATCGCTCATGTTGGTTGGGTGTTATCCCCTTAACAAATAAAAAATTTATTTTATTATGTGGATGTACCATTCTACTCATTGAACATAATTCAAACAACTATTTTCCATGTATTGGAACATGATGCCTTGTGGATGGCATCATGTTGGGCTCATATATTCACATATATTTATATTTTGATGTATTTGAAGGGGTCATTAACCTACTATCTGAGCATACTATGCATGGAACACCAAATATATGGAGTTGTCTTGTTGTATGTTAGAATGAAGTCGTCGGTCCTCTTTTTAACATCCATAATCAACTGGTGCCATGTGGGGCCATTTTGTTTTATAGACATCTTCTATGAAGCGATATTGTTATGTGATGGTTAACTCTTCTTAAGGCGGTTTTCTCATGAAGGCTAGTTGTTGACTCTTGAAGGCGTCACCATTTCCATGAAGCTAAACATACATTTTGTTTAAACATGTGTATGGTGGGGCCATTTGATTATAACTTTGATTTTCTTGACATTTTTGAGGGACTGGAACTCAGATGGGAGGATAATAGCCACTCCTATTGAATTAGTTAGATGAGAAGATTAATATATTGTTTTCCTTTTGGAGGATAATTATCTTATTATTTCTTCTAAGAAAGAGTGGATTCCATCCACACAATTCTATTTTTAGAAGGGAATTTGTTGATAAGGATAAAATTGTAATATTTTCCTTGGAGAACTAACAGATCTAGGAAGAAGTTATATTTATATTGTAAGAGGAGTTGAGTTCAATCCTATATGAAGGTTTTCTCTCTCCCCTGTTTGTATGGTTTGATATGGGGACATTCTTGCTTTGAGATTTATTGAAGATATTGAAATCAATGGAAAGCTAGAAGCATTTTACTCATATGATATATGTCTTTCGGGTTGATATTGTTGAATACTAATTTTGGAGATTACTTGTATAAAGTTTGTTTAAAGCGCTGAAATGATATGAGTAACATCTATACATAATTAAGAAGATTTCAACTATGACTTATTTCCCTCTTATTTATCTTTATGCCTATGACTAATAATATAATGTAACATCTTATATTTTTATTTGAATATGTTGATATTTTTATGTTGTACATTTGTAGGCAAACCTTCATAGATCCTTTGCCGGTTTATCCTTATCAAGATTCCTACAAGTATCTTTTATTTTTACAGGTGGGCAGCAAGATAAATTATTCCTAGAACCTTTGTTTGGGTTATGTTCACTTTCAACCCCATAGTTGAAAGGATTATTTATGCATGTGATAGGAATGAGGATAGTAAAGAACATTTCTCCTTCCAAAACTATGGTCATGTATGTATGTACGTACTTAGAAAACTTAGGAGATGACATCATGTTGAACTCATATATTCTCACACATTTATATTTTAATGCATTTGAAGTGGTCGTCATCCTATCTCTTTGAGCATTCTATGTATGGAATATCAAATATATGGAGACAACTTGTAGTATGTTTTTGGTCCTCTTCTTCATATGCACAATGAGATGGTGTCATACGTGGAGCTAATTTTTGTTGCGTAGACATATTATGTGAGTTGACATTATCATGTGAAGCTTGATTCTTCATTATGAATTACTAATTAATACTAGCCATTGATTATTGAAGCCATCACCATTTTTATGAACCCAATACTACATTTTGGTCGACACGTGTATGGTGGACCACTTTATTACTATATTTGCATGCATGTAGTGGATAAATTTTCATTAAAAATCTTAATGGAGGTCCACCTTAGTGAGTTATTACACATTTTTTAAGAGGTTGTTATATTAATTACTATTTTTGGAGGCTAATCTTAGAAAATGTTGAAAATGCAGCAAGAAAATCTAGTTTTGACTTTGCCTTAGTCAAACTAGATTAAAATTCGAATTTCTATTTTAGCAGAACACTTGGAGGTAGTTAACTGAGGTGACATGGCACTTGTCACTTAGTCAACTCAGTAAATTTGAGTTGGGTAAGTTTTAGTTCAGTTCTACATGATTGATTGTTGATTTGTAGAAATCTATTTCAGTTAATTTGAGTTATTATCAGCTTAACTAGTTCTAACTGTCATAAGAACTAGTGGAGGTAAGTTGTGGAAATGGAACTTCAACCACACTCAGTTATGAACCAGTTAACTGATCAATTAACGCAAAATAATTATTTCATGCAAAGAATTTTAGTTACCCAGTTGAGATGGAGATTTCAAGGCAGTTGATCAAAAATTTGGAGGAGAACTTCTCCTTCCTAAAAAGTGATCGTTCTCTCATGCTTTGCAAGGAAAAATGGGTCTTATGACAAAACAGTTTTTCAAAGGTATCTTCAAGGAATATGAGTTATCTTTCATGTAAACATACAACATAAGCGACATCTCATCATTTATCTCATATAGGCATTAATGAAGAGCAACAACAAAGAATTTGGCGAAGGAGTTCACCCCTCCTGGGCTACATCTTTGGGCCTGCCAACATAGCTAGACCGCTCTATATATTCAGTGAAAAAGAATACATAAAGTTTGTTGATAAAACAAGTGGCTAGTTTCCCCTTCAAGGAAATGTTCTCCTACAAAGAACTCACATTATAAACAGCATGACAACCTACAGTCAGTCATGAAACCATCAGCAATAAAAGGTGTCTCCTACAAAGACCCAGTACTTCATCTAAAAATGAGCATACAAGTACTTCAATTCCACATTGAGGTACAAAAAGAAAGATTTCATCAACAAGACATAGTTAAAAAGGAAAAAATTAGTTGCTCCCTACAAGTCACAACTATTGCAGTAAACTTCTGAAGGTAAGAAAACATGTACAAGGCCTTCTCCATGCTCAAACACCTTCAAGAACTATTCCAAAACACTGATTAATCCATACACCCATGGACTTGAACCTGTAAAAATTCTCTTCAAATGTGATCCAATCAGCAAATAGAGGTCCCCACTGGATCCATAATGTCCAAAAACCCCTATATGGACCCTTCTTGAGCTCCAAAAGGCCAAAAACTCGCCAAGTTATGGCTCTCACAAGCTCTGTACTAAGTTCCTCTATTATACGTCCTGCAAAATGGATAAACAATCTAGCAGCACTACAATTTCACCCTGTTTTCCGTTGCAAATGCAAAAAAATTTCCTATCAAAGGTGCAAAATTTTGGACTTTTAAAAGGCCCAATTACTCCCATGAGTGAAAAATTATGGCCACATGGGCCATGTGGTTGAGGGTTAAGGCTAACTGCCCGCCCCCACCAGCCTAGACTCCTCTACCATCGGGTTGTTGGTCATATCGTCGCGATTTGGCTAGGGGCCAGGGATAACCACCTACCCCCACCCCCACCTCTGAAGCACCTATCTGTCTTGCGCTAGGGTTCTATGAACTCCCATATGCCTAGGACTCGGGGCTTATCTTTACTCCCTCTGTCAATTGCCCTATGCCACGGTCCCGTGAAAGTCCTTATGAATGGGGGTCAAGGCTGGTCCCCGAACCCCCAAACTCAATTTTGTGTTGTGTTATGGTCGTATGAATTGTAGGTGACTAGGGGTGAGGGTTGACAACTCAACCCCTCCACCAAAAAGGCACCTAACTAAACTTTAAATGGATTTGTTGCCATATAATGTTAAGAACCACCGTGAGGGAGCAGTGGTAAGGAATTGGAATTTTTCGATGCAATTCATGTGTTCGAACCCAGCTAAAGCTCTCCAACCCTTACCAAAATTCTAACCAGCCACAGGGGGCCACGGCGTGGCCTCTGGTTGGGTCACATGGCATACACTTATTGGACCACCACATAAAAATTCGACCAATCAAAATGATCCAACTCGCCCAGTACAAGGCTTCCACTAGTTATATCCTCATTGGTTCATACCTTCCCAGTCAACCTAATGATGTCAGCAGTGTGGATGCCCAGTCGGCAAACCTGCTAATTTTTTAGTTGTTGCCCGAAAACTTCAAAACATCATAACTTTGTCATACGACATCGGATTGATGTGAAACAAGTGTCACTGGAATCAGAATGAAGAACATTATGAATTGACACTAGTTTCTAAATATTTTGGTCACTTTTATTTTTTAGCTAAAATTGATCACCGGATCATACCTCCCCACTAGGAAGTGTTGGACTTCAAAAGTTTACTTCTAATAAATAAAATGAGGTTGAAACTCAACAATTCCCAAAATTCAATCCATATATGCTTTGTTTTCAATTGGTGCCCTTCAAGCTCCAATCAAGGTACTTCACCTATCTGTTAGAAAATTATATATTACGAAGCAATGGAACACATAATAATATTGCATAAATATAAACATATAAAACGCATAAAACAAGAGAGACACAGATATACGTGGTTCATCCAGTTTGGGCTACATCCACGGAGAAACAACCAGTCCTTCTATTTATATTATCCAGCAAATTGAAGAGATACAACCTACAGCAGATCCGTTGTAACTCCCTCTTGGCTTTCAATCTCCTCTCTCTTCCTCACTCAGAATACAGATCTACATAGACGCAATACAATTCCCTCATATATAGTGAGGGGTTGCCTTCTAGGAGAAAAAACCCTAAATTAAACATAACTTCTACCATCAAATCTCTGCCTAATGAACTGCCCAGATTGACTAGAAATTACTATACTTTTACAAGGCAATTTTACATCTATTCTTAGCTTCGCGGGCGTTTTCCCTAAAACCCCCCACCAGGGGGGGCTCCCAAAAGGTCGCAGCTGCCCCCCCCCATAAGACCCCCCTTGCAGCAAATATTTTACGAGCGGCGTTGCCGCCCCATTTCGAACTGGGGTCCAATGGGGCGATACCTTTGAATATAGATGATAATCGGGCTCCACACCCAACACTATCTTCTTCGTGAAGACCTGTTGTCTTGTTAAGAATCGAACCAAAATTATTATTGTTGATGCAAGAACAAAAACACTGATGAGTCGAATATGAAAATTATATTTAAACCCATCTTTCACAACTCAAACAACTTCATCTTGAATTTCCATCTTGGAAATCAAAAGTAATATAATGCTTGTCATGCACTTAAACAAATTTTTCCTTATTGTCCTCAAACTCTGCATGTACACAAAAGTACTCTGGCTTCAAAATTCAATGACACATATGGATTTTCCTACAAAAACGGTCATTTCTTGTACAATGTTTAACAAATATTATATTCACAACAAGCTTCATCTTAAACACTTGTATCAATTTAAGTATCAATGAGTACATGACAAAAATGTAGACAAACTTGGACGACAAATATTATACATCCTAAAAGTCCTTAAACATTTGGACTTATAAAGAGGCCAACAACATTAGATGTCAATAAAAACATACTTGTTGCTCATAATAATTATTCTTGTTCACTTTACAAAAGCACACAAAATAGGTAAACAACAACAAGTATTTATAGTTCAAAAAGCAACAAACTATACAAACAGTTTACCCAATCTTTGCCTCTCATAGGTTTATGGGTTCTCTTTTTTCATCTACTTTTCTTTGAAGGTTTTCCTTAGGAATTTTGTGAGTCCTCTTTTCCACCTCTTTCTTCCATTGCATTGGTTTTCATAACCTCCTTATCCTTCTTGCAATGAAGCTCTGGATGTAGTTTCCAACATCGTTCATTCCAATGCCAATGAATCTTGCAATGGGTACAAAAGTACTTTCTCTTGCTTTCTGACAAGGAAGTCCTCAAATGTGAAGGAGACTCATCATGCTTGATGACAAGAATTTGATTCATGATTTTGACCATTACCATGCGTTGCTCACAAGTAGCCACACAATGGTAACCTACATCACAAAAAGTGCAAGGATACATGTCCCACAAATAGTCAAAATTACCAACATTTGGAAAACACCCATGATATTTATATTTGTCCCTTGGGTTGCAGCTTTGACAATATGGACTAGATGATGACATGCAAGGTCCTTTGAAGCATTAACCTCTCTTAAGAGACAAATTGATATTATCAACACCATCTTGGTGTGACATATCATCCTTTGATGATTGCTTTGCCTCTAACCATTTAGATCATTCTCCAAACTCTCTTTGACCATATCCCATTCATTGATATTTTTGTCTCTCTTATACCATGATTTGATTAGTGATCCCTTAGCTATTGATATCGAGGCCTCCTCCTTACATAACCCATCTTAGATAGTAGCTTCATACCAATGCCTCTTGTATGTTGTTCAAATGTTGCAAATTAGGTGTTATGAACATAAATAGAAGGATTTTAACTTGAGATTCTTATTACCTCCTTGAAATTTCCATCCATCTTTTCTAGTTCAGATGATGATGAATAATTTGTATATGACTCAAGCCACCAACTTTTACCAACAAGCATCTGATGTGAATCTTGAAGATGCTGAAAAAATTGCACATGCATGATTCTCCACATAAGGTCCATAACCTTTGTTTGAACCATGCCCACATATTGGCTTCACTTTGTAGGTTTCCTTTGTTGTCACTGTAGTGGAACTCTCATCAACTTGTTCCATAAGGACATGCTTCAACTGAAGATGCATATGCCTCTTCTCCTCTTTAGCAATTTCAAGCATTCTTCTCAATTCAATGTTCTCCATTCGAAGTGACAAAATCATCTCCTCAAGCTCTTGGAGACACTTCTTGCCCATTCTTTCAACTTGGTCAAACCTTGCTCAGACACCAATTGATCTAAAATTTGGAGGGGAACTTATCCTTCCTAAAAAGTGATCGTTCTCTCATGCTTTGCAAGGAAAAATGGGTCTTATAACAAAACGGGTTTTCAAAGGTCTCTTCAAGGACTCTGAGTTATTTTTTCATGTAAACTTAAAACATAAATAACATCTCATCATTTAACTCATACATACATTCATGGAGAGAAAAAAGAATTTGGTGACAAAGTTAACCCCTCCTGGGCTACATGTCCGGGCCTTTCAACATAGCTAGACCGCTCTATATATTTAGTGAAAAAAAGTACATGAAGTTTGTTGATAAAACAAGTGGCTAGTTTCCCCTTCAAGGAAACGTTCTCTTGCAAAAAACTTTTACTATAAACAGCATGACAACCTACATTCAGTCATGAAACCATCATCACTAAAAGGTCTCTCCTACAAATACCCAGTACTCCATCTGAAAAATGAGCATACATGAGCATACAAGTACTTCAATTCCACATTGAGGTACAAAAAGAAAGCTTTCCTCAACAAGACATAGTGAGAAAATACAAAATGAGTTGCTCCCTACAATTCACAGTTGTTGCAGTAAGCTTTTGAAGGTAAGAAAACTTTTACAAGGCCTTCTCCATGCCCAAACACCTTCAAGCACTACTTCAAAACACTAATTTATCTATACACCCATGGACTTGAACTTGAAAAAATCCTCTTCATATATGCTCCAATCATAAAATAGAGGTCACCATTACATCCAAAATGTCCAAAAACCCCTATCTGGAATCTTCTTGAGCTCCAAAAGGCCAAAAACTCACCAAGTTATGGCTCTCACAAGATTTGTACTAAGTTCCTATGTTATTTGTCCTACAAAAAGAATAAACAGTCTAATAGTGCTAAAATTTCACCCTGTTTTCCGCTGCAGAGGTGACAAATTAGCCCGCCAAATGTGCAAAATGTCATACCATTAAAATACCCAATAACTCCCATTGGTGAAAAATTATGGCCACATGGGCCATGCATCCAAGGGTTTGGGCTAACTACCTGCCCTTGCCATCCTAGGCCCCTTTATTGTTGGGTTGTTGGTCATATCAGCATGATGTGGCTAGGGGTCGAGGATAACGCCCGCCCCCATTGTCTGAAGAACTTGTCTATCTTGTGCCAGGATTCTATGAACTCCCATATACCCAGGACCTAGGGTTTATCTCCACTCCCTCCATTGGTTGCATTGTGCTAAGGTCACGTGCAGGTCCTTGTGACCGAGGGCCAAGGCTGGTCCCAAACCCATTTCTTGTCAGCGTTACACTTCACTTCTGCCTAATTTCTTTTGGAGTCTTTATGACCAGGGTTTGGGTTGGTCCCTGAGCCCCAAACTCCTTTTGTTTCGTAGTCTGGTCATATGAACTGCAGGTGACCGAGGGTCGGGGTTGACCGCCCGACCCCTACTCCAAAAAGGCACATAACTAAATTTTAAATGGAGTTGTTGCCATATATTGTTAAGAACCACTGTGAGGGTGCAGTGGTAAGGCGTTGGACTTGGTCGGTGCAGGTCTTTTGTTTGAACCCATTTGAGGCTCTCTGACCCTTACCAAAATTTTAACCAACCATGGGGTGCCATGTGGTAACCTCTAGTTGGGCCACATGGCATACCCTCATTGGATCACCACATAAAAAATTGACAAATCAAAATGAGCCAACTCGCCCAATACGAGGTTGCCTCTTGGAAGATCCTCATTTTTTTCGTACATGCCCAGTCAACCTAATGATGTCACCAGTACGGTTGCCCAGTTAGCAACCAAGTCAGTAAACACATTAATTTTTTAGTTGTTGCCTGAAAACTTCAAAACAGCATAACTTTTTCATACGACATCGGATTGAGGATAAACAAGTGTCGTTGGAATCAAAATGATGAATAATATCACTTGACGCCATTTTCGAAATATTTTGGACACTTTCATTTTTGAGCTAAAATTTGATCACCATATCAGCAATGTACTGTCAATTGTATCATATTCCTATATGTATAGGTGGTGCATGCAATCAAAGAATGGCCTAAGTCTATTGCACAATTCCAAAGCATGAAATTCCTAAAAAATAAGGGAAATTTCCCAAGGGAACATCGCAAGGAAATAGAGCTTGTGACGGCTTGAAATTGGCAAGTGCTCGCAAGTTTTAGTCAGTCAGACAAAGGGATATACTATACCCTTGCACTATGTGCTCAAGCCTGAGCAAGAATTGTATTTATTCTCTATTCTCTTATTAATGCAACATAGATGGTAAGGGGTTTTGAACTGTTTCTTTCCCCTAGGTAAATCTTTGTGCATGTGTGATGTTTCCTTCTGCATGTCTATGATTCATGTTTTAGATGATGAATTACCTTCCGCAAATTAGTAGAGTAGCTTCAAGTCTTATGAATTAGCAAATTTCATGAGTAGTATTGAATCTACACATCAGTTTCTACAAAAAAAATCATTATTTTGTTATTGATAGAGTCATTAATGTTTTTCTTGGAAAAAATCCATAATTTTATTTTATTAGTAAATGATACAAGATTACTCTCTGCATATACACATCTCTGGGTGTATTTGATTGAATCTCATGGATTCAAATATAATCAACAAGTATCTCAAAAATAAATCAAGTTATGCTTGTATGCCCTTACATATATCAAGTTACATTTTTTACTGACAAAATTTGCATAAAAACTTCACTTCAAAAAAATGTCTTTAAATAAAGTAGTGCTCCATTGCCATATATCCAACTATAATTATGTAATAATGTAAAATATAGAGTATATTTTTTTCATTAAGTGTTAGCTAGCCTATGTCCTTCAATAAAATCCATGTGGTAGTATTCAAAAAGGATGTTATCCCTCTGCTCTAAGATCTACCATAGGTCTTGCTCAAAATTTTCACCTTATTTGGAGGTCCAATTTGCTAGCAGGTTCCTCTCCCTATATATGTGTAAGCATGAAATAATGTCAAAGGAAAGTTTTAACTGCAAAATATCATATAGAACTGGAACAAGCAAAATATTTCTACATTGTTGTATTCCATAATCTAGTTAATCACTAGCAAAGAATCACCATAAACTTGAAGTTGGTCACATCCATTTTCCTTAGCAAAGACCAATACATATTTAATAGGTCAATAATTCAGCGTGATTGTTTGTTCCCCTACCAAAGCCCATTTTTATGTGAAAAGAGTGATTCTTAGAGAGATTAAGGATAAACTTGCCCCCACTACTCAAGTTTTCCTCTTGAGTCGCCTCATCAAAATAAGTATGTTGTTTTTGTCACATCACGAGCTTTTGTGATAATACAACAAGGAGGTATTTATTTTGATTGAGGGTAGTGTACTAAAATAGCTAATCCTTAAACAACAACACATTCAAGGAAGGAAGATGTGTCTTGGAAGATTGCCTTGTTCCAGGACAACCAAATCCCCCAACATATGATTAAGGGTAAAGATTAGAAAGGTCTTTTTTTTTAGAGGAATTCTAATTCCTACAAGATTCCTCCACTGAAGCACCATTCCAAACATAGGATTGTCCCAAAACCAAGTGGCAACAATTCTACACATGTAAAGAAAATGAACATCTTATGAAAAGGTGTGTTGCTGATTCTCCATTCATTTTATAGAGCGCACACCACCCTGGACTAATCTTGTACCATCTTTGCATCACATCCCAAGTAGGGGCTTTATTTTCTAAAATGAACCACATAAAAATACAAGATTTTGTTGGACATTTGGAATGTAAAACTGTCTTCCACCACCATTTCAACTCTTCATTTACTCTAACCATATTAAGAAGAATGTACCTAAGCTTATGAACTTAGGTTTTGAAAGGTGAAAAGGTCCATACCAATTCATCTTCCCTATCTGATAATCTAATTTGTCCCTCTATGAGGGCTTCCAAAGAATAATTCCATACTTCTAAAAATTCAGCCTCCAAACCCAAGTCAGATTCAGACTTCCAACCCTATCTCCAAATCAAAGTATTTGTTGGGTTTTCCTAAAGGGAAAGCTTTGAAAATCCTCTATCCTGAAGGGAATCAATGAGACATTCGGGAAGGAGGTGTCTCACCCCGCTTCCATGCCAAGGGTCAACTCCAATACTCACCTTGCTTCTATTGCCTATGCGCCATGCTAGCCCAAGCCAATTTTCTCAAAGCAATTTATAATAACTCTCCAGATAACTGAACATTTGACCGAACATTTTCTTGCCTTCTTATCCAATCCTCAAATGAGCTCGAAGAAATGTACTTATAATAAAAAACCATGGTCCAAAGGCTTTGGGTGGACATGAGGCTCCATCCATATTTTGCAGTCAAATCTTTGGAGAAAATAAAAATATTTTTAATCCCCATACTCCAAGAAGATTTTGCATAGATATTTTGTCCCACTTAACCCATGGAAAGACAAATCACTCCTAGTTCCCTACCCATAAAAACTTAAAACAAAATATTCCAACCTTTTCTAGAATACACTTGGGTATCCAAGCCAATGACATCCAATATACATTAATTGCCTCAAGGGTTGATTTTACCAATACCAATCCACCTGCCCTAGACATCCCATTTGTGGCTCTAGCTTTTCCACCTTTTCTCTAACTTTGTGAAAAGACAAGTCCAATCATCCTTACTGTAGTAGTTTGGTTTGAGGTGAAATAACAAGTATTTCAAACCCTTTTTTAAGTTTTTTAATTCAAAAGGAAAAAATCCTTTGATTTGTTGGACCTCTCTATCCTCCAAATTGTGAAAGGAAATTGTGGATTTCCTCTCATTTATGAGCATGCCAAAAGTTGTTCTAAAGCGAGTTAAAATTTCAAGAAGTTTATCTACATCTATTTTTTAACTATTGCATAAAATAAGAATATCATCTACAAATAGTTGATATTGAATAGAATAGTGAAAATAGGAAAAAATCTCATAAGAACTTGACATTTCAAATTTCGGGAGGATGGTTCTGACGTGGCCGCAGGATGGAAAGAGACGCACACACTCTCTAGTAAAGGTTTCGGGTAAACAAGGTTTTACTGCAGCTAACCGTAGCTCCTGCAGCTAAATAAATTCATATCCTTTCGACAACAATCGCCATCCGGTCCCTGTGCCTTGGTCAACTATCTCTCTGGAAGTCTTAGTGGCGGTTCCCGTCATCAACATGGATAGCATGGATTTCGATGTGGTAGATTATTCTATGGACCCATATCATGGGTAGTCTATATTCTGAAGCCCTAACCCTAACCCTTCTAGCTCTGTTACGTTCCCACCTTCGGTTTGGGTTTACCCTTGCTCTGCCCTAGTTGTCTCTCTACCTGGACATGCTGCATCCACCTTACAATTTGGCTCGCTCTATATTGACTCCCTGGGCCTTGACTTCCCTCTGCTTTCACCCGGGACTCTGACTTTTCTCACTGTCATCTCTCCTTCGTCACCATCCTTCGATCCGAACCCTCTGAGCATTTAACTGCACCCATCTTGTCCTGACACCCAAATTCCACCAAACCCTAGCCCTTTTCCTTCAGGAAGCTTTGAAACCCCCGTGATTAGGGTCAAAGAAGCAGCACAACAGTGTCAAAAAATTATATATTACAGAGCAATGGAACATATAAAATATTGCAGAAATATAAAAACAGAAAATGCATAAAACAAGAGAGACACAGATATACATGGTTCACCCAGTTTGGGCTACATCCAGGGAGAAACAGCCAGTCCTTCTTTTATTATATTATCCAGCAAACTGAAGAGATACAACCTACAGCAGATCCGTTGTAACACCCTCTTCGCTCTCAATCTCCTCTCTTCCTCACTCAGAATAGTGATCTTCATAGACACAATACAATTCCCTCATATATAGTGAGGGGTTGCCTTCTAGGGAAAAAAACCCTAAATTAAACATAACTTCTACCATCAGATCATATGCCTAATGAACGGCCTAGATTGACTAGAAATTACTAGACTTTTACAAGGCAATTTTACATCTATTTTTAGCATCGGGGGTGCTGCCCCCAAACCCCCCAGCCAAGGGAGGATTAGCCCCCCCGCGTGGAGGGGTGCACAGTCTTCCTGGGGTATACATCTAGCTGAAACCTTTGAACACAGAAGATAATCAGGCTCCACACCCAACAATCTCCCACTTGGAGACTGATTATAGCAACTCCACCACTGCTTCATTTGCTAGACAATGACTCCACTTTAGACCTGGTTGTTTCTCATCTTCTTCATCATACTTGAAGACCAATTGAAACTGAGCAGATTCTCAGTTTCTCCCTAGTTACAACTTTTGTTAACATATCTACAGGATTCTGGCTAGTGTGTACCTTTTCCAACTTCAACGGTCCATCTTCCAATGCTGACCATATGAAATGGTACTCGAGTTGTATATGTTTGGTCTTGGAATGAAATGCGGAGTTCTTTGCAAGATGTATGGCACTCTGGCTGTCACTATATAACCTGCCCAGCTTTTGTTTCTTACCCAATTCATCTAGAAACCTTTGTAACCAAATCATTTCTTTACTAGCCTCTGTAGCAGCAACATACTCTGCTTCTGTTGTTGAAAGTGCAACAACACTTTGGATTTTTGAAACCCAACTGACAGTTTTTCCACCAACAGTGAATACATATCCTGTAGTGCTCCTCCTGTTATCTCTGTCACCTGCCATATCTGCATCAACATATCCCTGTAGAGAAATGTTTGAACCACCAAAGCATAATGCTTGATCTGTGGTACCTTTCAAATATCTGAGACTCCATTTCACTGCCATCCAATGTTCCTTTCCTGGATTGTTCATGTACCTGCTTACAACTCCCACTGCATGTGCAATATCAGGCCTTGTGCAGACCATTGCATACATTAAGCTTCCAACTGCTGATGCATATGGAACTTTAGACATATAATCAATGTCTTCTTGGGTCTTTGGGCACATTTCCTTGCTAAGTTTGAAATGGCTAGCAAAAGGTGTACTAACTGGTTTTGCATTGTGAATGTTAAATCTTTTAAACACCTTTTGTATGTACTCATTCTGAGACAATGTTAATTTACGATTTTTCCTGTCTCTAGTTATTCTCATACCAAGGATTTGTTTTGCAGCTCCCAAATCCTTCATTGCAAATGAATTTGCCAATTTTCTTTTGAGCACAATTATTTCCTGCATGTTACATCCTGCAACAAGCATGTCATCTACATACAATAACAATATAATATAGCTGCCATCATTTTGCTTTTTCAGATAAACACAATGATCAGAGTGACATCTAGTGTAACCTTGTTCAGACATAAACTTGTCAAATTTCAGATACCACTGCCTTGGAGCCTGTTTTAAGCCATACAAGCTCTTCTTCAACCTGCACACAAGTTTCTCCTTCCCTTTCACTTCATATCCTTGTGGCTGCTGCATATATGTCTCTTCCTCCAAATCCCCATGGAGAAAGGTTGTCTTTACATCTAACTGCTCAAGATGCAAATCTTCAGCTGCTACTAGAATTAGAATAGTTCTAATTGAAGTCATTTTAACAATAGGAGAAAATATTTCATCAAAATCAATACCTTTCTTCTATGCAAACCCCTTCACCACAAGTCTAGCTTTGTACCTATGTTTTCCTCCATCTTCTTCCTTCAGCCTGTAAACCCATTTATTCTGCAATGTAGTTTTACCTGCAGGCAACATGACTAAGTCCCAAATCTAGTTATGCATTAAGGATTCCATCTCTTCTTCCATGGCTAGCTTCCACTTCTTCCCGCTTTCAACCTGCATTTCTTCTTCATAACATTCGAGTTCACCAGAATCAGTCAACAATAAATAATATAATGAAGGAGAGTATCCTTCAGGGGGTATACTTATCCTAGTAGATCTTCTAACACCACTTTCAGGTGCTTTGGGTGCCTGTTGATGTTGTGGTGGTTGTTATTGTTGTGGTTGTTGATTATTATTATTTTTAGGCACCTTTACTTTTTCGTTGATCCCATCAAGAACTGTGTATTCCTTGTTTTCTTTTTCATGTTTCTTTTCCTGCAACTGATTCTTATACAATACCTTTTCATTGAATATTACATCTCTGCTCCTAATGATTTTTTTATTTTCATAATCAAATAAGCAATAACCAAAATCATTAACAACATATCCAATAAAGGTACATTTCTTTGATTTTGCCTCAAGCTTTGTTATATTTTCTTTATTAATATGGACAAAGGCTTCACAACCAAAAGGCTTTGAAAAAGAGTAGTTTACCTTTTTACCTGTCCATGCTTCCTCTGCAATACCACCATCCAAAGAACTTGAAGGCCCTCTGTTTATTATATAAACAACAATATCTACAGCATCTACCCAAAATTGTAAAGGCAATCATGCATGCAATATCATGCACCTTACACGCTCCATGATTGTTCTGTTCATCCTTTTTGACACACCATTTTCTTATGGTGTTCTTGGAACTGTCTTCTCTCTGTGAATTCCATGCTATGAACAGTACCTATCAAACTCTTTGCTGCAATATTCACCTCCATTGTGTGATCTGAGACACTTCAATTTCTTTCCTGTGTCAATCTCAACCAAAGCTTTCCATTTCTTGAAAGTATCAAATACATCAGATTTATTATGAATACAATAAATCCAAGTTTTTCTAGTTGCATCATCAATAAATGTAACATAATAATGAGAGCCACTAAGAGATGATACCTGAGTAGGTCCCCATACATCTGTATGCACAAGTTCTAATTTTTCGCTCTTTTTTTCTTTCCCAAATCTGAGAAATCTGACTCTCTTCTATTTTCCATAAATGCAATTCTCACAGAAGTCTAAATCAACATTCTTCAAACCCGGAAACAAATTCCTTTAGTGAATAATATTCATCCCCTTCTCACTCTTGTGTCCGAGCTTATGATGCCATAATGTTGCATCTGCTCCTTTGGAAGTTAAAGCATTAACAGAGTTAGAAATACCATTGCACTCAATCTTTGTCCTTATCCTTGTCCTTCTGAAGATTACCATGTAAGAAATATACCATATGTACTATATGCATCATCAAGGGGTCATCCACAATCATTCATAAATCTGATATGAATAACAAATATGTGGTTCAAGCAATATAAATATCATCCGATATTTCATCATAGCCAACTCATGCCTGCAACATAGCCTGATGTATCATTTAAATACTTCAACAATATAAGCATCATCATCATCATCATCATCATTATGTACCAAGGAATTCTAATCATACTGCCAACAATGCGTTAGAATCATAGCATATTCTCCCCCTGAACCTGTGCCAACTGTTCACTGTCAAATCTAATAATTTCATATATCAATAAGAATCATCAAGATGTCATCAGAAACTAGTTATACATCAAATCATCATTAACTTATGAGGTTCAAAATCACTTCTACATATCATCAATAGATTGTAATCATCATCAATCAGAACACAAAGGATAATTGATAATTGACTGAACCATATCAGACCCCTTTTCTTGAGTCTGTCTTACTACTTGTACCTCAAACTAACATGTACACGACTATGCAGCTTCTAACTCGCGTATATACGTGACTTGTCTTCATGATAACTGTGTATGATAATTAGAACATTGAAATTTCATACTTTTAGTTCCTCCTAAGTTTTTTCTATCTGTATACTGAGCTATTCCACATGTTTCTGACTGTAATTCCTTCTTCTTCCATACCTTAGAGTGTGACGATGTTTTCTTCTTTTGGTGCATTAGCCAAAATTTGCTCCTCCATTCTTTTACTATATGCCAAAACTTGTTATAGGCATAAAATCTTATATGTTTCATATTCTTTCTAAAGAAATCAATGACTTTATGACCAAACATATTGCAAGAAAAACAATATCCCTGAAAGTACCTGGAAGCTGATGATCTTTCAGTGTGACAGTTATTAGATTGAACCATTCTACTTCTACATCTAGTTGCAACATGTCCAAAATTATGACATATAAAAAATTCAACATTATTCATCGTATGAAATAACTGATTATCACTTCCATAGTTAGGAGTAAATGGTTTTCTTTGAAGTCTTTCTTTCCTTGATTGTTGATGGGGTTGACCTCTTATCTCTTTGTTGAGCATTTCAGATTTTGCATTAGATTTCCTTGCCTTGGCTTGTGAGCTGGATTCACCTTCAACAGTTTCATGAAAACCAAGACCAGATTTAATAATAGGAGACCTTTGACTACTAAGAATATTATCCAAAATCTTAGTATTATCTTGAAATCTCAAAAGTTTATCCTTTTCTTCTAATTTACCTTTTAGGATATTTACCTCAACCTGATATTTCACTTCCTTTTCCAGATATTGCTTCTTCATGATTTCTTCATATTTTCTTCCTTCTTCCACTTGTTGTTTTAATTTGAGAATCTCATTTTCTTGTTCTTCATTTGCTTGAGGTAGTTCTTCATTCTGGTTATTTGAATTTTCAAGATCTTTTTTTAGGGAGACTATCTCATCTTCAAGACTTTTATAGTAACTGGATCTTTCTATAAGTTTCTTGATTATTGTATCCTTCTCATTTACTTCATTTCTCAATGATGTCACTTCATCCCATAGCCTTTGACATTGATCTTCCTTTTCTTTGTATTGCTTCCTTACTTTGTTTCCTTCCTCCAACTGAGCTTTTAACCTAGAAACTTCTTCTTTGTAGGCACATTCCCTTTTATCAATTAGATATTTTTGATCTCTAATTATGTCCGTGAGCTTTTTAAATTCTGCCTCTATTAGATTTCTTTCTCTTTCACCCATAAGAGAAAGTTCATTTGTTTCACTGTCACAATCATAATCTTCAAATGAACAGAGAAATGTATCACCAGAGGACAACAAATTCGTACCTGATAATTCTTTTGCGTGTTCATATTCATTCTGACGTGATTCTAAATCCGAAGAGTTGCTTCCACATAATGGCTAATTGTCTCTCCCACTATCACAATTCCTTTGAGATGCCTTCTTCTTTTGAGGTGATTTCTTCCTTTTCTTCTTTCCCATTATTACTATGGATCTTCTTCAAGCGACCAAGCTTCTACCAAAGAACCTGCTCCGATAGAAATTGTTGGAAATAATACTAAGAAGGGGGGAGGCATGAGTTAATATTTACAAATAAATAATGTTTTCATTTCATAATCAGATTATATACGCTACTTCAGTGAAGGGAACTCGCGTGTGCATGCAACGGTTCTTAAGGCAACCAACATATATCCAGAGAACTTATGATTTGGTTAATTCATCATATGTTGATCTTTAATTAGTGCGTCGATACTTTATTAAACATTAAAAAATAACCATGTGCAATAATAATAGAATAAACCATCACACATAAGCAACACACGTGAACACCAATATTTAGGGTGGAAACCCAATGTAGGAGAAAAACCACCTGCTATTATTGTCTATGTCTTACTTTTAATATAAAGAATAATATGTTTACAATATTGTATTGGTCCAGACTCATACTAGTATGCACACACCCACTTGTAGAAGGATACAACCTTCTTTCATTCTCCAGCTTCTACTAGAAGGGAGATACAAACCCCTAGCCCTTGTACTATCTGATATGTTTACCAGTACATACATGTCGGCCTACATAAGGCTACAACCTTCACCCATTCTCTAGCTGCCACTCGAAGGGAGATCCAACCCCCTAATCTAATCACCAACCAATGATGACAGGAAGTTTTGACTTCCTCATTGAAGGCTCCAACCCTCAGTATCCTCCAGGGACCACGTTTCACAAATTTTCATACTGAATACTCCTGGTACACAACAACACAATGAAGGCCACATTTCATCAAATTTTCACACTGGACCCATAAGTAACATTGAAGCTCAAAATCAATCACCTCTGTAATACATCTATCAAATACGTCTGCATCAACCAGTCGCTGAAACTCAATCATCAATCCCAACTAAATCAATCAATCACTGAAGCCTCTGACATACTGAATCAACCAATAATTGAACCTCTGACACAACTGAATCAACCAAACACTGAACCTATGACACAACTGAATCAACCATTCATTCAAACTTAATCAAATTCAGCTTATCAACTGGTACAGACAGATCACTATAACCAGTACACAGATCTAAACCCAGAAAACTGTATCAATAACCATAACCACCTGCAACGTCAAAAATCATATGTGAGAATGAATACGCTATTTCAATGAAGTCAACCTACGTGTATACACTACTTCCTTTAGCCCAACTTGCATATACCTCGAAATATTCTGAATAATAAACCTCTAAAACACAAATTGTACCAATCAGTGACATTTTGAAGATCTACTGTCAAATTACAGAGTTCTAAACAGATAGCTACAAAGTTCACCCTTCTCACTTAATCAACTAATCAATCAGACTCAATCTCCTTATAGAGTCAATTCTACTTTTAGATCTAAAGAACGCATCACTGACAAACAACACTAAAACAATAGCACTGATGAGATATATCAGTCATCTCTGAAAAACAGGATTTTATTTTACATATGCTACTTGTAAGTGTTGAACCAACGTTTATATGCCCCTTCACCAAGGCGAACCAACCTACAGATCTGCAAATAAAAACTTATAACTTCATAGTTATTCCAGTCTTCAAATATACCCATATCATAACATTTAAAGCACAAAATAATTGTTAACACTCAGATCTAGCCTATCCATTATCAGATCTCATAATAATAAGTCATTATGATCCTGATCCATCATTAGATCTCATCCATCATCAAACACTCAGGTGCATACTTAGTCCAAATCAAGCAAAGCATCAGAACCCATAACATGCATAATTTCATTTGATCTAACACTTCATCATATATTCATTACTTGTGCACTTAGTCATTTGATCTTCTCCTCATTATATAGTTTTGACCTTTCTCAATGCCTCGGACCAAAAAAATGCTTAGAACCTATGGTATTCTTAGAGGGGATCAAAAAACCGTTACTTCGCTCAATATTGTGGGCTAATACCATGGTATTGAGCCTTGGTATTCTTTCACCTTAATTTCCTTAATTTTTCATCCCATACACGCTTTTTCTCTTGTGAAAGTGTGTGTATACGTATACGCTCTCTTTGTATAGTAAACCCCACGTGTATACGCTCTTTTTGTACAGTGAAACTTCCTATACAACTTAACATACCTGAAAACATCATTTTTCTTCAACTTCTTGATTCTGATCTGCAGTCCTTTGTTCCAACATCCTGTTCTTTTGTACCATTTCCCTATTACCTCTGAATTGACCTATTATAATGTGATTTTCCATCATACTTCATTTCTGAACTGATTTCTCTGCACTGCCCTGCATTTTTTCACATCTATAAACACAAATTTCATGCATACATCTTGCTTATGCTTTAGTTCATTCATCAAATATCAAGGGCAACACACACTAACAACCTCCCTATTTCAAACCTTTGACCATTATTCTCTTCCATCATTTTGTCACCTCTTACTTGTAGATTCATCTAGTTTCCATATCTTGCTCTACTAAAAGTGGGTTTCCATCAATTACAACACATGCATCATAGTACCAAAAATAATCATTGGCCCAGTTACATATCAAAGCAAAGGTCGAAGGAGCAAAGCACAAGGGGTTGAGGAGTATTGGTGAAACAATAAGACAGAAACTTTTTCAATAAGACCATACAGAGAATTGAAATTGTATGAGTCGGTAGTTCTTGAAACGTAGGAAAAGAGGGGTTGGTAGTTTAAATGAACCCTCAGTGAGTTTTTGCAAAAAAAACTCCAGCCACTCCATATTCAAAGGCAGATGATCAACATTATTGAACCAATTTCCAAATTTGAAAGCTAAAGAATTTCTTGCGGAATTAAAGAAGAACAAAGGAGAAGTTTTGATGGATTGTTGTAGAGGGACCTATTATGATAGAAGAGATGCTAAACTACAGTTTAGGGACCTATTCTACTTTCAAGGGAGGCAGTTAACCACATGTTCTTTTTTCCTAAATACAAGCATATTTTCCTATAGTTATTCTAGGAAAGACAAAATATTTTTAAGCTTATATTTGCATACATGAACTTGAAATATATTTAAAATATCTCAGTTTCTGTAATTATGTTATGACTATTATTTTGCAAACTGTTATGTAAGAACTATATAAACATTTTATGAATATTGGAATGAGGTTGGATTTTATCAGAGAAACACTTGTAGTCTAAATATATTTGAGAAATCTTGAATGTCTTCACAGTGTTTAATGAGACGTTAGTAGGAAATTCATGTGTTACTTCTCCCTGTCAGTACTTCTCTGTTATATAATTGTTTTCTTCAATGTCTGAGAATGTAATTTTATGAGGTTGGATTTCATTGATTCTCCTCTCTTAAATTATCAGTCATTAATATGTGGTATTCTAGCCATTTATAAACTATGTTTTCTTTCAGTCATCTTTCTTCTGAATCTTTGAAACAATCAAAGGACTTGTGACTTTCATGCTTTGTATAACCTTCTCACTGGAGTTGTGATCTCATTTGCTTAATAGCTAAAGTCCAACCCAATGGTTTTGAAGATCACCCAACCAATTTCATCCATAGATCTAAATATGCAACCTGGACTCAATTGCACAAAACGTTCTACTACAATGACCATAGGGTAGTTAAGTTTTACGGAGAGATCCCTCTCTAGGTTGAAGGGCCAGCTTCAACCTAAAAGAGGTTTGAGGTTACCTTAGGGTTTTTCCCTACAGCCAAGGTTTTCCCTAAGTGCTAACAGAAGGTAAGCACCCAACTGAAACAAGACATTTCTAGTAGAACGCCAACATTGCTGATATAAAAATGTGCAAAAACCAGCATCAGTACAACCCAAGTTCGAAGGTCAAGAGTTGCTCAAGTGTTGGACTTGTGGTGGGAACCATAGGAGAAGAGACTACCTACATCTGTAAGATGTTGGAACAAATATTTATGAGTGTTGCAGGGCAGGAAAAATCCCATTTCAGTGAGGCTAATCACGGTTCTGCAAGCCAAATGAAGTAGGACAAAAGGATGCATGTTATTCATAGTGCAATTTTCCCAGAATGAGTAAACTGACAAAGAAATAGAAGATGAGGAAGTTGAATTACTACAAAAGTACCATGTCTTGCAATAGTACGTAGATGCCTTCCGATTGGAGGTTCCTATATTAACTCCTCACAGAGAGATATATTTCTCGATTGAGCTGGTACTTGGAGCACAACTAACATCTAAGGATCCATATAGGATGAGCACCCTAGAGTTGGTTAAGATGAAATTGCAACTGAAGAAAATGCCTGACAAAGGTTACATAAGGCTAAGTGTGTTCCCATGGTGAGCACTAGTATTGCTTTTAAAGAATAAAGATGGAACCCTTAGATTATGCATTGATTACAAGTAGCTAAATAAGGTGACCATCAAGAATAGGTGCACATTACCAAGGATTGATGATCTCTTTGATCAATTGATGGGAGCAGCAGTTTTCTCCAAGATTAACTTGAGGTCAGACTACCATCAAGAATTAAGGAGGAACACATTCATAAAATTGATTTCAGAACAAGATGTGGGCACTATGAGTTCGTAGTGGTACCCTTTGGGCTTACCAATTCCCCTATCATGTTCATGTGCCTGATAACAGTGTGTTATGTCCTTATTTGGAAAAAAATCATTTTATTTGTTGATGACATATTGGTGTATTAAAAGATAGAAGAAGCGCATGAGAAACATCTAGTTGCAGTACTACAATTATTGAGAAAGCACAAGATCTATTGAAATATTAGCAAATGTGACTTCTTCCAGTCACATATACATTATTTGGGGCATATTGTCTCCAAGGAAGGAATCGTAGTTGACCCTGAAAATATCAAAGCCATAATGGAGTGGACAAACCCAAAGAATGTGGATGAAATTAGATCATTCATGGGACTAGCAAGATATTACAAGAGATTTATCCAAAACTTCTCCAAGATAGGCCATACCATTATAGCCTTGCAGAGAAAAGGAAAAATATTTGATTGGATTTCAAAATGTGCAAAAATCTTTGAGAAGTTAAAATAGTTTCTCACTAATGCACCAATGTTGATAATTGTAAATTCTGACAAGGATTTCGTGGTGCATGCAGATGCCTTCAAAGAGGGACTCGGTGGGGTCGTAATGCAAGAAGGAAAATATGTATGCTATGAGTCCAAAAATTTAAATGAGCATGAGGTGAATTATGTAACATGTGATTTAGAATTGGCTTCCATTATTCATGCCTTAAAATGTTGGAGGCATTATCTCCTTGGAAAGAAATGTACACTCATGACAAACCATAGTGGGCTCAAGTATTTGGTTGGACAACCCATGTTGAATGCTAGGAAAGCAAGATGGCTAGACACACTCAGTGAATTTGACTTTGGAATCAAGTATATAAAAGGTAAAGAAAACAAGGTTGTTGATGCTTTGAGCTGAATAATTTAGGTAAATCACTTGGCAGTGGTATGTTATTAAGTGGTAGATGTGATAGAAAGAGTCAAAATTGTTGGACTGCAAGATGAAAAATATCAGCAAGTGAAAGAAAAGTGTCTACAAAGTGGTGGGGATGAAAAATATAACCTCACTAAGGACAGCCTAAGGTTAAAAGGTAAATTTAATATGCCTAACAATGACGAAATTAAAATAATAATATTGAAAAAGTTCCATGTTAAGCCTTATTCAGGCCACCCAGGGTATCAAAATACCCTTAGAGCGATTAAAAAGTACTATTACTTGCTAAATTTTAAGAATGAAGTGGTTGATTTCATAGAAAGATACAGGGAATTCCAACAAGTAAAGGCCAAGTGCAAGCATCTTGCAGGATTGTTGTAGCCTATCCCTATTCTAGAAAGGAAGTGGGAGGTGATTTCTATGGATTTCATTATAGGATTGCCCAAAACACCTAAGTAGCATGATGCAATCATGGTAGTGGTAGATAAGAAAATAAAGGTATTGAATAATCAAGGGCAATTATGTATAGTATGATTATTCTAGACTTGATAACAATTTGTGAATCTCTTTTATAGATTATCTTGTTAGCTTAATCGTTTTCTTATTATTATTAATGCATGTGTGTTTTAATCCATCAAACTACTACCAAAAACATAAGAACAAGAACACAAGATGTTGGCTCTCTGCCAGGGAAAAACCTATCTCTCTTAGAGAGGAAAACCCTTTCGTAAGTTCCTCTTATTGAAGCTTCTTATTGGTCAATGACAAACCCTAAACCCTTGACAAGAATACCCTCCATGCACAAATCAAGTCCTTCCTTCTTCTGGCACTTTGTCCTCCAACACTTATTTCTTCTTCTGGAAACTGATGATAGATCTTGTTATGCTAGTTCTATAAGAGATATTTATCCTTGATCCTTAGCGAACTCTTTCACACATGAGGAGTCCTTTCTCCCTTGCCCAACTGAGCACTTTCTTGAGATATAGTTGCAGACTTGTTATGACATTAGTGCAGCCTTATTTCTTCACACGTGTGAGTGGATACCTTGTGATATTGACCTCTTTTTTCTTCGCTTGGGATAGCTCCTTCTTCGCTTGGGAGAGATCCTTCTTCGCTTGAGTGAGAGGCCTTATATGCCTAGTTTCATTGCCCAACTAGAGAGATTATATGATTGTGATAGTAGTGTTGTAATGATCACAGGAAGAGGCTCATTTATTCTAACATGTGACTGTAATAGGCCTTAAGACAAACCTATTACACTTCTTTCTTCTTCCTCCTTTCTTCTCTTCCCTTAGAGACTCTTCTTTCGTCCCTTTATTACCTTTGTGGCCCTTTATCTTGCCTTCTACCTTCACTTATTTCAAAGGTGAAGAATGATTGTCGTTGGAGGAGTGGACAACCTCTATATATAGATGTATGACCCTCCTTTAGGCTAACTTGAGGTCACCTAGTAGACTTGAGGCCGACTTGACTTTTCCACTTTGGATTTGCTTCTTTGGTGATGTCGTTGCTAGGAGTGGACTTGTGACTTTGCTTGGAGGAATATCTTTGACTCTAATACATAAATATACATGGTGTAACATGCCCTTAAGGTCTTCAAAATTTTATTTTGACTCTTTGACTAACCTATAGCACTTTAACATGTGCTAGACCTATTTCAATGAGCAAGAAACTCATTGATAAATATAATAAAAATAATATTTATTTTCTTGAATAAATACAAATATCGAAAGTACATTTATGAGCACTGAATCTAGTTTCACTTTCTTCAACACAAGATACCTCATTTTGTAGCATTCAAGTCCACTAAATATTCTAGTGACATTGCACAAATTTCCATAAAGGAGATTGTAAGGCTACATGGAATTCCCACGAAGGTTGTGTCAAATAGAGATGCTAGGTTCACTTCCATATTTTGGAAGGAACTATTTGCATGAATGGGAATAGAATTGGCATTTAGTAAAACCTAAATAGATGGGGAAATGAAGAGGATTAACAAAATCCTTGAGGACACATTAATAATGTATGCAAATTCATCCACCTAAGAACAGGGAAGAATATCTTCCACTTGTGGAATTCACATATGACAATGGATACCAAGAATCCATAAAGATGAGCACATTTGAGGCATTGTATGGCATGATTTGCAACACTCCTATTACTTGTAGTGATCTAGTTAACAGGGTCCATGTTGGACCTGATATGATTAAGGATATGGAGTAGAAAGTCCAGATCATAAAATAGAATTTGAAAGTGGCATAGCACAGGCATAAAATATATGAAGATCAACATAGAGTGAAAAAAGAGTTCCAAGTTGGGGAACATGTTTATCTAGGGATTAAACCCAAGAATATTTTCCTAGTACTTGGGACATGTGCTAAGTTGGAACCATGATATTGTGGGCCATTTGAAATCCTTGAGAGGATTGGACTAGTGGTATATAAGCAGGATTTTCGTCCTTCAATTAGAGTTCATGATTTTTTTCATGTTTCTTTACTTAAAAGATATGTACATGATATCAATCATGTGATTGATTGGTCTAAGCTACATGTGGAACCAAAGCCATTGTGAACTCTATACTGGATGAATCTAATGTTGTAGAACCGATCCATAGAGCAAGTCAAGGTGCAATGGAAGCAATTTGGGCCAAAAGACACCACGTGGGAAATGGTTGATGCCATGAAAGTTAATTATCCCTTCTTGTTTGTTGGTTAAAGAAAACATGTATATGATTGTAAATATTATATAGAATTGTGTATATAAAGATCCATGAAATAGTATGTGCTTTGTCTTATTTATGGTGTTTCATATGGACATATTAACACCAAGGGCGATGTTTCCTCAAGGGGGAGGGGATTGTGGTAGCCCCACCCATGATCTCTTGTAAAGTACATTGTAAATATTTCTGCTATATGTGAAATCAAGAAAAAAGGGGGACTGAGTCAAAGGGACACAGATTCCAAAACTGGGGAGGAGGATTGCTTGCTTGGGATATTGTCGTTTCTTGTGCAAAGAAAGAAACCTAAATTGCAGGACAACCATTAAAGTTTGGTTGGTGCATGAATTCAAGGGGTTGGTTCTAAAATTAAATGGGTTGCAAGAGGAAGTAATCAATCCCATGTTGCTTGAAAAATAGAAACAAGAAAATAGGACAAGAGATTTATGAAGGGACTATGAATTGCAAGGAAGCAAGGATGCAGCGATAAATGTTGGTTGAGAAAGAGGCCAAGGAAGCAAGAATGAGGGAGGAAGAATGAAGATAAAACAAGGAAAAAAATACAACAACAGACATTCATTGGGGGACACCCATTCGAATTCATGTGGGAGGCGGACAAGGAAGGCACCCATTCGAGCATCCAACAAGATAAATTAGCAAGAAGCATAGAAAAGAAGAGAATAGAAGAGAAGGGGGTTGGTTATCTGGTTTTATGGAGGTTGTGGGTTGAGTTTCTAGTATTTGGAGCCTTGTAACAGCTTGGGGTCCCTAGAGGCTGTGGCTTGAGATAGGATCCCTGGAGCCATGTAACAGCTTGGATCCCTAGAGGATGTGGGTTGAAACTGAATCAGTGGATCCCTATAACAACTTGGGTCCTTGGAGGCTATGGGCTCGGATGGAATATCTAGAGCCCTATGACACCTTGGGTCCCCTTGAGGTTTTGGGTTGAGATGGTAGACTCTAGAGCCCTATAACATCTTGGGAAGAGGCCAATCCTGGAGCAACATCAAAGGAAAAATTGACTGAAGACCTTTGATTACTACATTACTATTACAATGGATTTTGGACTCCCTAGAATGGGGAGAATCACTATGAGTGTGCACTTGGGAATGAGGTAGAGTACTTATGGACTCCCTGTGTTGACACAGGAATTAGCGATTGACTAGTGGGATTGAGGAAGGATGTCCTCTCAAGTCCCTATTTCAGTTGGCAGTTGGTGATCAATTCCCTTAAGCAAGTATCCCCTTCAGAATCTAGAATCTGGATCAGGGGCGACAACTCTAAGTGTGGTTGCAACTATCTATGGTTGGGTGGAGAGTCCTTGTCCCATACTCAATTTCCCTACAAGTTCAAATATAATTATTTTATTATACTTGTTTATTTGTTAATGAATGTGCAATGCACTTCTGATTGTAATAACTCTAGACATTGGGACTGCATTTATGTTGTTAATGTTGGGACATGTGGTTATATATCTTTATGGATATGTCAATGATGGACATGTTGAATATATCTATGTGTTTGTTATTTCTCTGAGATGAATGACACTGGTAAATAAAATAAGTAATCATGAGATTTTGAACAAGAATTAAGAAGTTGTGTGAATAACTTTCTAGTGTTGATCATAGAACAACATACACACTAAATGTGTAATACATAATATAGTTGTTACTTGAAATTATGGTCTCTACATTGCTCTCTATTTAAGCCTTTTCCATGGTCTACCTCTTCATCTGGTCCTAATGATTAACCACACTTGTTGGTTCGAAACACGTCAGCCAAAAATTTCTATTATGTGATTTCTACCGAAAGACTTTTCTTAATACATAATATGTTAATAAGGACTAACCCATAATGTTAAGTTGAACCGTATTCTAAATGAAATGGCTAACTATGTTGCAAACCACACATGAATAAATAAATAACAGAGAAACATTATTCCATGTTACAGGCTATACAAAAATCCTTAAAGAACTTGGAATGAAACTTGGAAATAGTAGGCTCAGAGGCCATTTTTATTAATATGAAACAATTCCATGGAAGACCATCTACTTAGCAATTTTTTTGCATTCACTTACATCAATTTGTATTGTTAAATTACAAGTTGCGTTGTCGCACAACAAGAATTGCACTAGAGTTTAAGGGTTTGTTTCCCTTTGGGGTCATTTTAACCCCATGCACTTTACATAAATGGACTCACATCCATGTATTAGCACCCTAAGAGGCCTTAATGAATCATCGTTGTCGGCATGCGGTCCTATTGCTTATATGGACATTAGTCAGACCTCTAAGACAGAGCTATGGTTGAAAATACTAACTCAAGGAATTTTGTGCAGCAACATGCTTGTCTTTGGGGTGATTAAAGGGATCCCCATCTACTTCATCACAAAAGGAGAGGTCAAAATTAATTAGTCACACCATGGTAAAAATTGAAGGAAAGCTCGAATGTAGCATAGAAAGGTAATATGTAACCTTATAATGAAATGGGGTGAACCCTATCCTTAGCTCTAATTAAAACCTGGACATGGAGGCCTTCCATTGGTGTGGCTAGACGTGCCTCTAACTTGATTAGATGAGGAAGGTTGATGTATCATGAAAGGTTCATCCTGGAACATTGTGAGTGTGTAAGTTAAGGAGGGAGTTGGGTTGAAGAATCATAATGACATGGTAGGTTAATGTAAGCCCAACATTAACACCATTTCCCATAAGGGTGGCCCAAAGGTCTACCCTTGAATAATGTAAGGAAGGGACACTAAGAAGCGTCAGGAGAACATAGACAGGATGACATCACTTGACATCACCCCGGTGGTCTCACCCTGGATAAATATTGGTGTGGGAAGATTGGATGTGCCTGGAAAGGCTTGGAGGTATGACATAAGGGAGTAAGTGGCCAGCCCCACACCATTGATAGGGTGTTATTGGCTAGGGATTCACCCACTTTCCGATTCAGCCCACGAGTTCACCCCGGAAAGTTAAAGTGGGAGTCAATTGAAAAGCACCGGGAGGAAACAAGTGAGGTGACATAAGTCATACCACATGTGTAGTATGTGCATATTTGATTGGTGGAGAATGGTCCTGCTAGGAAGGTCATCTGGATACCATGACCTTGGAAAAATAAAGAGTTGCAAAGGAGGTTATGGGGTAAAGGAAGCAAAATGAAGTTGCATAAACTATTATGCTCTTGACCTACAAGAAATTCCAGAATACCAAAAATGTGAATAAATATAACCCAGAACACATAATAGAATGAGAAAAATAGAAAGTATTTTATTATTTAGAAATATATTGATTATTCAATTGCCTCTTCGAGGGGGAAACCTCCAGCAGAGAAAAGCTCGATTACAAATAATACTTGATGATCTTTCCCTTACTAACTACAACTATTTATATCTAAATGACCTCCAACAACCTAACGACTAGTGGTCCTTTGCATAACATGGGTTAACCACTTTATTTATTAACTATGGCCCATTTGCAACTAATTGTGGTCCCTTTCTTAAATGTGGGTCAACCACTTACAATTATTAATACGGCCTTTATTGTATCTCTAACTAATGATGACTATGACTCGCCCATTGGGCTTACTACATAAATAAATGGGTTAAGGTTGGACCTAACATGCCCTCCCCCTTCAAAAGCAGCCTTGTCCTCAAGGTTAAAGCTATAGAAACTGCTAAATAATAGTGGTTGGTTCCCATGTCACATCTTTTGGAAAGGTGTCTTTCCACTTAAAGAGGAATTCCTTGATCATGTAGCCGCGGAGATGTATTTCATGGGTATCGAGGGCCTGTTCTGGTTGGAGCTAGAGTGAGCCTTCCTCATCCAATTCGGGTAGACTGATTTGAATTCTGTAATTGTTCCCCGTCACTTTCTTGAGGCATGATACATGGAATACTGGATGGATTTTTGAAGTTGGTGGAAAGGCCAATTTGTAGGCGACTGCTCCAATGTGTTGAAGTATCTGATAAGGTCCATATAATTTTGGTGCTAGTTTCTAGCATCCCTTTTATTTAAAAGATGTTTTCTTATATTGTTGCAGTCGCAGGAATACCTTATCCCCTACTTGAAATGTGTGCTCGGAACGATGTTGGCCTACCTGTTGCTTCATTGAATTCTGATCTTGATGTAGATTATCTTTGAGATGAGTTAGAATGGTAGAATGGTTATGTAGGAGTTGATAAATTAGCTACACCTTAGAACATCTAGGGATATAAGAAATAGGTGAAGGTGGGAGTTGGCCATACACTGCCTCATGTGGAGACATCTTGGTGGCTTCATGATAGTTAGTATTATGCCACCATTCAGCTAAAGGTAGCCATTGTACCCATTGATGCTACTTTTCTGAAGTGAAGCACCTTAGATATGTCTCCAAACATTTGTTGACTGCTTCTATTTGACCATCAGTTTGGGGAAGATAGGAAGTATTAGTTGGAGTTACATGCCTTGTAGCTTGAAAATTTCTTGCCAAAATTTGCTAGTGAAAGTGGGGTTGCGATTAGACACAATGGAAGTTAGCACGCCATGCAATTTGAAGATCTGGTCCATGAAATCTTGAGCCACCAAAGTGGGGGTAAATGGGTGGGGTAGAATAAAAAAATGAGCATATTTAGAAATTTTGTCCACAACCACCATGATGAAAGATTTGTTGCCCAAATTTGGGAGACCAGTGATGAAATCCATGGAAACATCCTTTCAGACAGAGGCAGGGAGTGGAAATGGCTGTAAGGTTCCCTGTAACTTGATTGTTTCTCCTTTTTTTAGTTGACACGCATCACATTCAACTACAAAAGTAAGAATGTCATTTTTCATGTCAGTCCAAAAGAAGTAACGATGAGTGCAAGCATAAGTCTTCTGAAAGCCTGAATTCCCTCCAGTTGGAGATGAATGCAACTCTTCCAAAATGCGGGTTTTGAGGGTGGATGTTAGAAAAATAATTACTTGATCCTTGTAGTGACGAATATCATCCTTCCAAGAGTTCGTCTAAGGACTTAGGATCTTCTCTCAAGCTATTAATAAGTTGGGAGAGAGGGGTGTGAGAACCATTCCTTGTGGGCTTCTTCAATCCAATATGGTATGGGAAGAGAGATTGATAGCAGGATGATTTCATCCTCAAATTCACGTGATAAAGCATCAGCTACTACATTGTCACTCCCTTTCTTGTAAATTATATCATAATCATATCCCAACTTTTTCGCCAGCCAATTATTTTGTTGTGGCAATGATAGACGTTGCTCCAAAAAATATTTTAGGCTTTGATGGTTTGTGCGGATTTGGAAACGTCGCCCCAACAAGTATGTTTGCCAAGTGTCTACTACATGTAAGATGGTCATCATTTCTTTCTCATAGGCAGATTGACCCAGATGTTTTTAACTCAATTGTTGGCTGGTGAAGGCCAATGGTTGACCTTCCTGCATTAATATAGCACCAATAATAGTACCAAAAGAATCACATTCAATCAAAAAATATTTGGTGGTCTGGTAGGGTCAATACGAGAGTGGAGCACATGGCTTGTTTAAGAGCCACGAATTCCTGTTGAGCTACATCAGTCCAGAGAAATGAATTTTTCTTTAGAAGATTAATGAGGGGTCTAGGAATGAGACCATAATTACGGAAAATTTTGTGATAGTAGCCAGTGAGACCCAAGAATCCCCTCAAACTATTCAATGTTTTTGGTTGGTGACAATCTTGCATTGCCTGTATATTTTTGGGATCAACACCCACTCCTTCACTACCCACAATGTGTCCCAAATACTCGACTTCTTCCTCACCAAAAGATCACTTGGATTTGAAAAATAATTTATGATTCCGAAGCAGTTACAAGATCAGGTCTACATGATGAAGATGTTTATCCCAGGTTAGGTTGTAGATGAGAATGTCATCAAAGAAGACAAGGACAAATTTTCAGAGATATGGTTTCAGCAAGTGGTTCATGAGGCTTTGAAAAGTATATGGGGAATTACAGAGACCAAATGGCATGAACAAAAATTCATAATGGCCTTCATGAGTTCAAAAGGAATTCTTGGGAATGTCTACTTCCTTCATGTGTATTTGGTGATAGCTAGAGCGAATATCTAGCTTGGTAAATAATTGAGCACCATGAAGTTCATCAATAAGATCATCAACAACTAGAATAGGAATTTTGTCTTTGACAGTGAGCTTGTTGAGGGCCCTAAAGTCCGAACATATGCACCATTCTCCATCTTTCTTAGCACCATGACCACTGGTGATGAATAAGGATTGATGTTAGGACGAATAACACCTGCTTCAAGGAGTTCCTTAATGATTTTTTCAATTTCATTCCTTTGGGTGAAAGGATATCAGTATGGGTGCATATTAGTCAATTGGGCCCCTGGGACCAAAGGGATGCTATAATTGTGCTCACCCCTAGAGGGTATAAGCTCTTTAGGTTTGTCAAATACCTACTGGTGGCCATCTAAGACCTGTTACATCTCAAGATGAATAACAGCAGTAGTGGATTCAATGGCCTATATGGCATTAAATTGGTTGATGACTCTGTGATGGCCCTTTTTCAAAAGCTTTTCCATTTGATGAGAGTTGATGATAGTAGGAGCACCTACCTAGAGTCCACATAATGTATGAATGTGGTCGCTCTGCTTAAAGATCATATATCACTTCTGGAAATCCATTGCGATGAGCCCAATGTGAAAAGCCATTCAGCACCCAAGACAATGTCACAACCACCCATTTCAATAGCAAACATGTGGGTCTTTAGGTGGTAGTCTCCCATCTGAAGTTTAATATTTTTGCAACGGTCTTCACATTTCATGGTCCCCCCTTCAGCGATAAGGACTTGGAAATTAGAGACTATATGTACAAAACAATGAACGGCTTCAATGACTCGCTTATGGATAAAGTTATGAGTGATGCCACTATCAATCAATACCAATATTGGTCGATGTTTAAGAAAGCCTTGGATTTTGAGAGTTTGAAGCAAAGAAATTCCCACCAAAGCATGTAGTGGGATAACTGGTTCATCTAGTTCATCTATGGTTGAATTCAAGTCCACCAAGCACTCATGTGTTAGATAGGGTATTGGTTTTTCTTTTTCGTTTCTCAATTTTGATTCCTAATGCATATCTTTTATATTCCTCCTTCATGTAATAGATGCCCTTTTATCTAGATTACTCCTTTTGATTCTGGTGATTTTCTTCTTTGTATTAAAGTTGTTCAAGTCACCTTTTCCCATTTAAATTGGATTCTGGTGGTGGGGGGCCTATGTAAATTTGTTGTTCCTCCATTGTAATTCAGTCAGCCAGAAAATCGGAGGATGATAATGAAATTTTGGCCCTATGCTAGCTAGGTGAAGAATGTTGAGGAAAGGTATGATTGTTGGAACATATGTTGTGAATTTTATCTAGATCCCTTATCTCCTAGCTATTGGTGTTACCAATTTTGTACTAATAATTTTATTGACTCCTAGAGACACTAGCCACAACCCTTGAATTTCCTTGGTCACTGGGGTCTATAATCTCTTGAGGACTATTAAACCTACTAGCCAATAGGCACTCGTGTCTCAACACAGGCTTGGTGGTGACAATGTTTATTCTAGCAAGTTGTAGGGTAAGAATCAACTCATATTGAAAGGTGTTGGTGCAAACTTGTTAGTGTTTGGGGTCAATAAGATGATAAGGAGTAGGGTATTTTCATTATGTCAGTGGTTTAATGCCTAACTAGTAAAATTTCCATGTAAACGGAAAACCATACCTCTCATACTGAATCTTTTGGTAGAGTGAGGTGTCTTGGGGTGGAAGAAGTCCAATCTGTACAAGTTCGATTGCTATTTGTAACTTAGGTTACATGTGTTTCCCAAACAATGCCTCGACAAAGAGAAAAAGTAAGGAAAGGGGTTGCCTATTATGAGGAGCATGATCGTAGAGGAAATGCATGTATTCATAATTGAATACAAGGTTCTTCAACCATATATAAGGAGCAGTTCGTAGCTCACGTGTAGGCGGAAGTGGCCAAGTCTAAGGGGGAGGCATATTGTTATGAAACCAGCTCAAGAAAAGATAGAAAAGATAGATCAACGCCTTAGAATTTAGCCTCTTCGAGGGGGAAAC
>APFE031077183.1:42231-80586 GCA_000404065.3 Pinus taeda | reverse complement strand
TCTCACAGCCGGAGTTTGTGGCTCTTCATCTTATGATTCCTCCTCTGCTACAGAGTCTGATTCTTCCTCCTTTAGTTCAAACTCTATCTTCACAGGTTCCTTTGGTTGGACTTCATGTTGAATAACATCTTTCACCTCTCTGAACACCACATCGCGGCTGTACACAACCTTCCGTGTGACTGGGTTCCAAAGTTTATAACCCTTTAAACCATCCTTATACCCAATAAAGATGCACTTTTCAGATTTACTATCCAACTTGGTTCGGTTCTCCTTTGGAACATGTACATATGCATCACATCCAAATACCCTCAGATGTGAAAGAGAGGGTTTCTTACCAGTCCATACTTCTTGTGGAGTCTTATCCTCCAACGCTGATGAAGGTGACCTGTTGACCAACTAACATGCAGTATCCACCGCCTCTGCCCAGAATTCCTGTCCTAACCCGGCACCACTGAGCATGCTTCTTGCCCTTTCCATCAACGTCTTGTTCATTCTTTCTGCGACTCCATTTTGCTGAGGTGTATATGGAGTAGTCTTCTGCCGTGCTATACCACACTTCTTACAGAATTCTTCAAATTCCTTGCCGCAAAATTCTCCACCATTATCTGTCCTCAGCACCTTTATCTTCTTCTCTGTCTGATTTTCCACCAGAGCCTTAAATTCTTTAAACCTGTCAAAGACTTCAGATTTCTTCTTAAGGAAATATGTCCATGTATTCCTTGAGAAGTCATCTATAAATGATACATAGTAACCAGAATACCCAGTGATGGACTTTCACAGTCAACACATCACTGTGCACAAGCTCTAATATTTGTTTCGTCCTCTTACCACCAGAGGGGAACTCACCCAATTCTGCTTCCCATATACACAATTTTCACAGAAATCAAAATCCAGAGAGCTATTACTCATACCTTCTACCATACCTTTACCATGAAGTATTCGAAGCCCTTTCTCTCCAATATGTCCAAGCCTTTGATGCCACAACATGGTCTTCTCTCCAGGGACCACTAGATTTTCTGCTCCATTTTCAGGAACCATAGAACTATTGCACCCGTCAACAACAGTGCTACCTTGCAGCCTGTACAGAGTTCCAATCTGAACTCCCCACATCAATACGAGTGCTCCTCGAACCATCTTGCAAGTATCCTTCTCGAACACTGTCTTTACACCTGCATCATCCGACTTGCTTACAGAGATCGGATTTCTGGCCAACGCAGGAATATGCAGAACACCAGGAAGGGTTCTAACCCTTCCACCTTGCAACTTCAACTTTACTTTTCCGTGACCAATGATTCTAGCCTTCCTATCATCTCCTAAGAAGACATCACCACCATCGTATTTCTCATACTCGCAGAACCACTCTCTATGGGGAGTGAAGTGAAAAGATGCATGTGAGTCAATCAACCATGCCTCATGATCTACATGTGTGCTTGAAGAAGCCAAGTACACATCCCCACCTTCATCTGAGGTGGTTTTCGCCTCTGCAGAAGGAGCGTCCTCAGATCCCTTTCCTTTATCAGGAGCTTTAGATTTACACTCCCTTCTGAAGTGCGCTTCCTTTCCGCATTTCCAGCACACCACCTTTGTAGGTTTTCTTGGAGATTTAGATCTCCCACTCGATGACTTATTTTTGTTTATGTTCTGGGTCTGTCCTCGTACAAACAAGGTATCACCATTCTGGTTGTCCATATTTTTCCGTCTCATCTCCTCCTTCAGCAAGGCTGAGAGTATTTCATCAAACTGCAAGGCAGTTGCATTGCTACCTATTGCAATAACGAGACTATCCCACGAATCTGGTAGAGAACACAACAAACTGATGCACTTATCTTCATCTGAAATTTCAATATCAACAAATGCTAACAGGCTTACCACAATATTAAATTCATTCAGATGCTCTGTCACTAAGTCTCCATCTTTCATCCTCAAGTTATACAGCTTTTTCCATAGGAACAGTTTATTCACCAAAGACTTAGATTGGTACAAAGTCCCTAACTTGTCCCATAAAGCCTTCGTTGCAGCTTGCCCTGATACATTCAGCAATACTGAATCTGAGACACACGATCGTATTGTCCTCTTTTCATTTCGATCCAACTTCTTCCATTCTTCATCGGACACTGTGGTTGGTTTAGTACCTGGATCTACCACGATCCACTGATCTTTATCCACCAGCAGATCCTCCATCTTGAGTTTCCACAACTCAAAACTTTGACCATTAAATTTCTTGATCTCTATCTTTCCACTAATCGCCATCTTCTTTCACCATTAGAATTGATCTCACAAATCTCCCACTGAACAGGCTATACCACAGGCCTAAGCGAAACCCCTAAGCAACAAAGGAATCCCTTTGAAGCCAAAACAACTCTAATACCAAATGTAGGTTTTAACCCCGTACAAAAATTACCTGCATAGGAATTCTAAAACAAAAAATAAAAAATGCGAGAGCATAACACATAAAACACATATACACAGAGATTTTCCACTAGTTCCCAAAACCGGGACTACCAACTTCATTTTTCATTATGTTCTTTTCAATGTTATAATACATATTTATACATGTCAAAGCATCCAATACCATGGACTGAAAACCATTGTGTCCAATACCATGGATCGAAAACCATCGCATTCAAAAAAAACATATCCGAAAATCATGCACAAAACCATAGGTGGGTTTGCCCAACCTAACATAGGGTCCAAAGCCAAAATTTTCTAGGGTGCTACCCCAGACCTAATAAAGTGGGGTTATGGGTACAACTCAAACCCCCTATGAGCCCCCCCCGCTACACAATTGGCACAATGAAGGGGGGCTCCGCCCCACCTCTAACCCCCCGGTTAACTACGTGGGCTAGTCGTTGAAAGAATATAACACAACCTAACAAGAAAAAATCTTGGTATTCACAGAGCAATTCAGTGACCTTATCCACCATCGTGTCATCCTAGTAATCTCCAATATTCATGAATTTGGGCTCTCTCCGTACCAATATTTACCTATTTCATTTTCAGTGGCACAATTATATCAGGATTCTCAATCTGTAGTCCCTCAACCTTGTGGTGACGCTCTTTTTTAGGGATGTAAATCTTTCATGGATCCTCATCTTCCTCTTCAGCAGTCATGTTATAGCACTCTAGCATGTGGCTCAGGTGAGTAGTCCAATCGGGTTGAATCAAATCCAAAGGATCCTGTGGTATCCTAAAGATTGCTGCCTTCACTTCTTATAGCGATTCGTCAATATAGTCAAACCCATCTTCAAACTTGAATGTCATTATGAATCCTTTGAGTAGAATATATCATTCAGCTGTACCATGGAGGAGCTCTCTTTCCAACTACCATTTCATCAAGATGATATCCAAGGTATAATAGAACAAGTGCACCCATTCAGGTTGGGGCTTTGCTCCGCAAGACTTAGCCCATTTGGCCAAGTGTGCATGTGGATCATCCTTCCCCTCATACTTGTCTATTATTCATACCTTCAGCTTCCCAAAGCATGTGAGAATCATTCTCCTATACTCACGCCAATAATCAAATCTACCCTTGTTCTTAAAGCACCATCTTGCGAGCGTAGCATGTAGTGCCTAGTCGAAAGCCTGGAAATGCTACTTCTCTGGTACCTCCCTTTCAAATGCATCCAAAATTACATCTACATCATTCAAACCATTGTAAGTGGGCAAATTTCTTAGCTCTGATGACACGCAGCGCAATGACTAGGTCATCATGTTATAGCTTAGCATGGTTACTTCATGTAGCCAGTTTTTCCAGCGCTCTAATTCTTCATCAGAGTCTAAGGTGCAGGAACTCTTGGGATCCCATGTAATTTGTCCATATGATGTCGGATTCACCCAATCTTAGTCTCGTGCTATTATCCTATATATACAGTCCAAATTATCATCACTCTCGTAATTGCAGACTAGTTCAGTATATCGTGATCCTTCAACAGGATCTAGGGGTACCATTACGCGAAGCGATTTATTTTCAAATATCATCTTCTACTTCTTTAGGTTGATCACCTTGTTCATGTCAAAAACCCAATCAATTCCAAAGAGTGTAGGGTAGGGGTTGTTGTCATCCACAATTTCTATTACTTCAAAGTCAGCCAACGTGTTCGTGCCTTCAATATCTATAGTTACTCCTTATAGCCATCCCACAGGGATGACCTTCTACTGATTTTCCATCCTTAACTGAATCGGAGACCACTGCAGCACGGGTCTTCCCATCTACTCCAAAGTTTTCTATGGTAGAAATTTTATGTCTAACCCCAGATCCAAAACAACGTGATCCATTTCATATTTTCCTATCTACGTGGAAGGATTCATCTCTCGTCCTATCCTTTCTTTATGCTTACCAATATGTCATACCATCCATGGTTCACCTAGAGTGTTTCTGGAGAATCTATTTATAAGCTCTTGTAATCCCTTCACAGCCTTGCTATCGTGTGGCAACTTCATGCAAGTCTCTATAAAGGTCCTAAGCATAGAACGGTCCAATTCTTGATCAGGGTTATACTTCCACCCTAAGGTGGAGGCCTCAGCGAAGCTCTTCTTTGCTTCCATGAACATTTCGCATGCGTGCTCTCAGTCAAATTCAACCTCCTTCGCTGGATCTTTTGTGAACTGCTTCACTATCTTCAGGTTGTTTCCTCTTATCATCGCCATTCTAATTCCACTTCAGAGCACTATATTCACATTCAGATCCTCTTCATGAGGCTCAAAACTCATCATCTTTAGGTTCTAAGTCGAATGAGGTCATAACGCCCCATTGTCACGTATGCACGCTATCAGTGTAGGATAATCCTCTGTTTCATGATCAAACATAGTGCAATATTTGCACGATCTACATGTTGGGTTAGTGAAATCACAGGCATAGTGTCCTAGTCCTCTGTAATTGTAGCAAATTAGTTGTCCCCGAACTCTGCCAGGTCCTCCTCCACCACGGCCTTGTCCACGCCTCTGAAAGCCTATTCACACCATCCCTACGCTCTGGTCATGGGGGTGCAATTTTCTCTGAACCCTATAAGTAGGTGTTCTATCCATCATCAATTCATAACTTTTACAGTTGCGTTCATTATGCCCTATCGACCTGCAGAAGTTACAGAATAGTTGTTGAAGTGTTTTTACAATCTTTTACAACAAATGACAGTTATCTGTCATATGTTCCCCTCCTACCTGACATATAGCGCACTACAACGTAGGCCGCATGCTCGATCATGCATTAGCTTCAACCCTCAAAGGCATCGGTGCTCCTCCTGTAATATAGTTTGTAAAGACTAGACAATGGTCTTTGTCATACCCCTGACCTTTACATTTTAGGCACCATACCTATTCGCGCACCTCTGGTCAAACTGTTCTATCTTACTTCAAACTTTGCATTTCAAGGCAAAGATTTTGCAACTGCACATGGATCTGTTGAACCCCCAGATTTGGATCTTACATCTATATTTCATGTAGTCTCATTACAATCTCCAAGGCCTCTGCCTGAGTCATAATCTTCTATTGTTATAGCGCAACCCTTAGGTGTAGCAGGAGCAAACCCCCAAACCACTCATAGTGTTGTCCATCAGTTGAGCTCATATTATCTTCATGGATTTTACATTTCAAATTCTGATCCAATTCCCAAGGCATATCACATGGTTTCATCACGATTTCCTTGAACCCCACAATCAACTATGTCTTGGATTCAGGCCAAATGGATTCTTTATTCAGTGAGGTCTGGATGTCCGCCACCCCAACGTTTGGCTTATCATTAGAGTACTTGATGTACTAGGTTAGAAAGTGATCCTACAAATCACCGACCAATGTTTCCTTCTTCATGTGATCATTTGTAACACCTATAGCTTCCCATACAACTTTCACTACAAATCAAAACTGCTCCGTATCATCATTTCCCAAGCCTTTAAACAAAGGCAGCTTCACTAAATCTTTCATGCTGAACTATAGTGGAGGTGGTGGTGGTATGGGTGAAGTCACAGTTGATGGTGGTGAAGTTGGAGGTGGTGTAGGTGGAGACGGGAGTCGCAGGAATCCCTGTTTTATTAACTGAACTGCACTTATTGAAGAACCCTGCATTGCTCCCTCTTCGTCACCCAACGGTGGTGAGATTAGTGGGCTATACTCAGGACCCTTTCTTCCTTTGTTTATGTAGGTATTTCCACTTCACGTAGCTATGAACATCAAGGTAGCTGCATAACCTATTTTTCACAGAATAACATCTTAATCTAGGTATTTGAAGACTTCAAGTACTTACCTCGTGGACCTTTGAAAAAGTGTCGCTCCACTTTTTTATAACTGACTGAGGTATTGACCGTGAATTTAGTCACAAATCCTCCTATGATGCAATCTAGCCAATGATCAACAACACAGATGATCTTAGCCTCAGAGCCTTCTAGTCTCTATACTGACTCCAGGGTCCAAACAATAGCACCATCAAGTATCCACCTTCCTTGGCTATCCGCTAGCTTCACGATCCACTCGTATAAGTCAACTAGAAAGAAAAAAGAAATATGTCATGGATTTCTATATATAAGTTCCTGTGCAGCCACCATTCCTTTGTCAGTTGTGGATTTCTATTCTCCTGCATCACGAATTTGTGGATCTTCCTATCCAATTAGTCTTCTGTCTCTTTCTTAGTTCGATTCCAGAAATACGACATCACACGTCTCTTACGAAGATTATCATCCTTGCAACAGAATTTTTTTTTGGCTACGTGGGGCCTAACCTAGGTTCAACATTAGCTAGAAAAACAAATCCCTACACTAATGGCCTTTTTGGCATCAGCCTAGGGAGCACGGACTGAAGTCTCACCCGAAGCAGTATGGGGGGATGCTAGAACCAAATTGCAGCACTGTGAGATTGTCATGATGTCGGTTTATGCCCTCTATTGCTACTCTCATGCAGGTTGCTAAGTTATAGGGCTCTGTCACTCTAGACCTTTATTCTGTCCTTCAATACCTCCATGAAGTCGTAGGATTAACCTTCGTGTAGCCTTAACCCGCGATCCAGGTACTTTCACGCTACTATAGCAGCAGATTGTATAGGCTCCCAAGCTATCTTAAGTTTATTACATGTCTTACTAAACAATCATAGTTAGTGTCATGGAAATAGATATTCTTACTTGCATTCGATTAACTAATATAGTCAAATACATTCGCGCATCACACAAACATTGTAAATTAAACCCAAAATGCAATATAACCGGATGCATTAGCAAGAAATAGATACACAGAATTTGTAAAATACTTCTCTTTATTGATATCTTCAGATTATTACAAACTCTATTCACCCTACGCACACAGCTCCAGGGGTTTTCCACTCAGCTACAAACTTCTACTCTAGGCCTCTGCGCACTCAGCTGCAGAGCCTCGACCTACACTAAGACCTGAAACTTATACTTCTCTACCAAGACTCCAAGACTTGTCTTCTTAACTTAACTACTTAGATCTCACTTACTTAGCTCCTTTTATACAATCCCATGGTCTGTGGACCATGGGAAGATCTTTACAGCCGAATTTACACTTTACAAAATAAGGGCGGACAAGCCTTTATGAATCTTGACACCTTTGTGCTCTGTGACCACAAAATGCAAATACTTTGGAGCTTTATTACACAACTGGCCCAAAACATGGGCTTTTAGCCCCAAAACTGTCCTTGGGGGATCCTGTTCCCAACAAGCCCCCAACACAAACATGGTGACTGGCCCTCGAGTCACTTTGCGGGTGTGGAGATCTTGGTGCAAATACCTCTCAACTCATCCTATATGACTGCGACCTCGGCAGTGCACTGTGTGGCTGCCTACTTTGCTTCTTCAACCATCTGCTCAGTCACTGCTCCTGAACTACCAGCCTAAACCTTTTGCTGAGTTTCTTGTAGATTTTCAAGCTTTCCTTCAATAGAGGCCATGACCGCATAAGCCTCATCCAACCAGGGCTTCAAGTGCAGCTTCAACACTACCTCATTGTGCTATGCTGCATTTACCTGTTCTTTTGACTGGTTGGCCTACAACTTTCCCAGTCTCTAGGTGAGTGCAATGATTCATGTTGTGCCTTATACCTCATCATAGTGTTGCTACAGTTCTCGCGCTTTTGTCTCCAGCTACTATACATTAGGGTCCTCCTGCATGCTCGTGAGGACCTTGAATGACTATTCAAAAGGCTGCTTCTGGTCTACTACTGCACTGTCATCTATCGCTATCACCTCTATAACAGTGGTTGCATGTTGCTCCTTTAATTCTGGGGGAGTTGAAGGCTGGGCTTTCAACTGTATTTCTGTAATCTGTAGGTTAAGATCCAACTGAACCCTAGCCAACTCTGTACGAGTGTCGTGCACCCCTATAGAAAGCTTGCGAACACGCACCTTGACCAGTTCTTCCTCAGTGATGGCCAACTTTGGGACCATTCGACATGCCTCCTCCATGAACTGAATTATATGCTTTTTTGGTCACTTACCTTGGTCACAGCAGTGATGACGAAGTCTCGATGTATGGCCATCTACTCATTGCTAATCTTCTGCTCGCTAATCACCTATAAAAAATGGTGTTTACAGGTCCTCAGCTCCATAATCACTCCATCCTACAATAGGTGGAGTGCCTTTCCAAGAAGCGCTACCAAATTCAACCCCACTCCCTTGAGGGCACTGACAGTGGGCCTATCAGCTTCATTCTCCATGGTCAGTGCGCCATCTGGCAACACTATCACACTAGAAACCCTTGCACGCAACATTTTGGTGACTTTTGAAGTACCGACTGCGAGGCTGGTGGACATCGTGCTAGCTTGTAATGTGTAGGTCTACAGCTCCTACAAACCTATTTGGATGGCTCCCAATAGTGGCTACTGCTGATGTTCAAACTGTTGTAGTGCCTCCGCGGTGACATCCTACATCATGTCCCCAATGTCATGCAAGTCACCCTCTGTGAGGATGATTGGGTCCAGTGACGTCTTAGTGGCCTTGGATTTCATCCTCGACCATCCTTTCTCTTGTTCCCTTGGACGCTTGATGCGAGCGGATGTCTCCTGCGGGTCCGTGTCGTGTTGCTCTATCTACTCATATGTTTCTTCCTTTATGTCGAGCTAAGGCAACCTCGTGCCTTCGTCAAAGCCCCTATCTATTCCGCCTATCTATTTCTCTGTTTGCTAGGCGGCATCACGCTCTGCTTGGGACTTGTCAACAACCTCCTTATTCCTCTTCTAGGCCAGCTGCTCCATCTTGATCTTGGCCTCCTCATTTTTATGCTGTGCAGCAGACTTGCTCGCACCCACTGCCAAGTCTGATGTAGTGTGCCACTTTTCCAGCCAGCGATCAAGCACTTCATCAATTGCATCATCTGTTGCCAAGTAAGGCAAGTCATATCATGTCTGCACAAGGCCCTTTTGCGCACATGGTCAAAGTCTACCTTGAACTCCGCATAGCCCTATAGAATGGCAATGACAATAGGTGACAACCATGGTTTACAATTGATAGCCATGCGGATGTTCATCTCCATCAAGATCCAAAATATTTTGGTATCTTTCATAAGCTGCGCATCCTTAGTCACCCACTGCTTTTGGTACATTCGACACGACCAAGGGGAATTGACTACTTTCTGGTAGCTCTTATGCTACCTGCACAATAGACAGCAAGAGCCATGCGCAGTGGAAGGTCTTGTTGTGCTACTATGCCTCACAGTAGTTCACAAGCAACTCACCGCAACGATAGTGCACCCAATTGAACTAGACTCCTTTGGCGCATTGGGTTGCTAACGCGACGACAGGTGCCGACACCTCATCTACACAACACTTCCTCATCATCTTACCTGCCAAAATATTTGTGGCCACCTTGCCTGTAGCGTCACTAATACTTGAGATGGAATACCTTCGTGGCTTCTTTACAAGCTTAAATTTCTCCTTCATGGCCTCTGCGAGGGCCTACTAACCTCCTTTTCCATGAAACATCATGGTCAGATTTTCTCCTACGTAGGGAAACCATGCGATCCTATGGACCAATCTATCAGTGATGAGTATTGGATTGTCCACCCGCAGACACCCATTGTGCACCAAGCATAGCAGCTGCTTGATGACCAAGACTGTAATCAGGGTGTGGCTGTAATGTGGCACCCATAGCACGTTGAGTAGACCTACCTTGTCTATTCCTCTAAGCCACCTCCACAATTCTAATGCGATCATCATGCTGGTTGTGTCAGTAATGCAGTGCATCATCTACTCTGTCACTAAGTACAAGACATTCTCATGGTCATCTATGTCCCAATCTTCTAGTTTTAATAGAGGAACCCACCCCAAGCATGGTTCTTCAAACATAATCTCATCGGGCAGCAAAGGGATTTGTAAGGGGGCCTTGCTCTCATCAATTTCCTTTTGCACTTTGGTTTTTCCCTTCCATGGAGGGACGTACTCAGGCAATAAAGTGATAGGGTCAGCACCCTAGACTTCAACTTCCTCCACGTCTATCCCAGAGTCCTCATCATCCATCAGGATGTCTTCAATTTCTTCCTCGTTTGGCTCTAGGTTAATGGCTTTGCCCTTTCTTGTGTGGTGGGCTTGTCCTTTGGTGGGTTCCTTCTCAGTGACACATGCACTGGTATTGTAGGTTGCTTGCCCTTCTTATCCTTCCCACTCTCCTTGTATGGGGTTGAATTTGGTCTAGGTTTCTGTGGTGATTTGGGAACTTCAGCTAATACCTCAACAACCTTTAGAGCAACTTCATCTCCCTCCCTAACAACATCCAACACAACCTCCTTGACTATCACTGCTTCGATGCCATAGATTTTGTAGCTGTCCACATGATGTTAGGTAATAACTCCTGTGTCGCCTTCGGCAATGTCTCAAATACTAAACTGGGTATCAAAGCTTCGAAGTTCTCGTAGCTCATGTGCACCCGAGAGCTCAACAAATCCATTCTCAAAATGCCAAGTGTTTTTTGCTAAGTAGCCACCTATAATTTATAGGACATTTGAATTCAAATCCAACTATTCCCCCCACATTATCTTCATTAATAACGGATTGGCAACAAATTTCCAAGGATTTTACCCATAAATTTCATCTTAATTTCAGCCGCCCACCCCATTTGGCCACATATCTACCATCAAATCATGAACAGTGACTTTAATAGTCACTTTCCAGCTAACCTGCATGATTTCTCCCTGAGTAGCACAGCTCCCTTCGCGTAGTCACGAACCCTGTGACACTTTTTTTCTTCGCACAATCATTCAATCGTGCAACTCTCCAACTTGGGAAGTGTAGTTTATAGTCTCACACATTCTTTCAGTTGCCTGGAGTGTTGAGACTATGCTACCTTATTATATTCACATGGTTGGACCACCGATGTATGGCTTCAATTGGCTGCCATTCACCTTTCCTAGGAAGGGCTCTCCATTCAATTTAACCAACTGAACCACTCCACCACCGGTAATCTCCTTAATGAAATAGGGCCCTAACCAATACATTCTAAACTTCCCAAGAAATTTATCAAACTTAATGTCATATAACAAAACCAGATCATTTACCTTAAAGGTGCATAGCTTAATGTGTCGATCATGGAATGCTTTTTTGTGCTACTTTTGGACTTGTTGGTGGAATCCAGCTAGAAATATTTCTTCCCCAAGCTCACTCGGCTGCGCGAGCCTCTCTTCCAAGGCTCCATGATCCATCATACCCAGGAGTGCCATTACAAATAGACTAGGTACAATGTATTCCTGGGGCATCACTGCTTCAACGCCATATAAAAGCCTAAAGGGTGTTTATCCAGTCAGCTTCTTTCATGTCATTGGATAGGCCCATAGTACTGAGGGAATGTGCAGGTCCCAATCACTTCGCTGAGCATTTCCAACCTTGGTCAACATGGTTTCCAGCACCTTATTGAATGCTTCCACCATCCTGTTAGCCTGTGGGTGATAAGGCATGCTCTTCTAGTGATATACTTGAAATACCTCCGTCAGTGTGTTTATTGTCTCATTCAGAAAGTGCATATTGTGATCACTCGTCAAAATCTTTGGACATCCAAATCGCATTAGTACATACTCAAGGAGAACTTTGCAGTAGTTGCACTTGTGCAATCCTTCACAAGTTGTGCCTCCGCCCATCAAGTCAAACATTCAGTCTTGGTGATAATGTACCACACTCTCGTCTTCTTCCCTTAGGGCTAAATGGGTCCCACAAAATCTATCACCCATTTCTCAAAGGGTTATAATGTCATCTATGGATTCAAAGGCAGCTCATCCCTCCATGATGGCCTACCTGTCCTTTGATAGACATCACACGCCTTGCAGTAAGCTTTTGAATCCTGATGGAGGGTTGGCCACCACAACCCTGCGTGTAGAATTTTCTGCATGGTCACTCTTCCTCCATAATGACCTCCCACGGTGCCCCCATGAGAATCCTCGAGGATACTACTCCTTTCAGACTCTGGTACATATCGTCACAACATTTCATTAGACCCCATTTTGTACATATGCCTAGAAATGACAAAAAAGTCTGTTGCGTGCACCAGTAAGTCCTTCTTTTGCTCAATGGTGTAACCTTCTGGGGTAGTTCCTATCGTTAGGAAGTGTATGATGTCTTCATAATGACCACCCGCAATGCACACTACAAATATTTGTGCGTTAGGAAATCCCTCATCCAAATTAGTGGGTTGTTCCCGTGTTTGATGCACGACAGATGGTCTGGTCCCATGTTCAGTCATCTAGGCTTCATAATAACTTCAAAATCATACTCCTAGAACAATAACAACCACCTATAGATTCTCGCCCCCAACAAAAGCTTATTGGCTAGGTATTTCAATAGGGAATGATCCATATACATCTTAAAATGTCCAGCCAACAAATAGTGTCTAAACTTCTCGAGTCCATATACCATGGCTAGCCCTTCATGCTCAGTGGTGGAATAGTTCTTCTCAGCCTTGGATAACCTTCTGCTTATGAATGCTATAGGATGGTCCAATTCTCCTTTGCTATCTTGTGTTAGCACTTCTCCCAGTGCTATACATGACGCTTGACATGTACATGAAACTCCTTCTTCTAATCTAGGAAGACTAAAATCAACACGGTGACGATCTTTTCTTTCAATACATCCAAGATTTTCTTACAGTCCTCGTTCTAATAGAATGTGATATCATTTTTCAACAACTTCTCCATAGGCACGATGATCTGGGCATAGCCCTTGATAAGCTTCTTGCAATACCCAATATTTCCTAAGGTTGCACATAACTCTTTCACACACCTTAGTGCTTCTAAGTTAAGTACCACAGTGATCTTCACAGGATCTACCATGAGTCCCTACTTGTAAACCACATGACCTAGTAGATCCCAAAAGGAACACAAAACATGCATTTCTTCAAATTGAGTGCAATCTGGTACCTTCGACAAGTATCTAGCATCAGGCACAAACTTGTGACATGGCGTTTGACCAACCCAAACATAGTCCAGTCATGAAAGTACACTTCCAGAAACTTATGAATAAATTCCTTGAACACAACAATGACTACGCGTGAAAAAATCGTAGGTGAATTCTTCAATTTGAAAGGAATTACATTGTACTTAAAACATCCCCACTTAGTAGTGAAGGTAATCTTGATTCTATCCTCCAGTACGATTTTGATTTGATGGAACCCAGAGAACCCATCCATGAAGGAGTACGCTTCCTAGCCACCTACATTATCCAATATCTCATCTGTAAATGGAGTCAGGAAAGGATCATGTACACAAGCATCATTGAACTTCCTGAGATCTACGCATATCCTTATTTCATCATTCTGCTTCTTTTTCTATACCACCATTGGGATTACCCAATTAGATTCTTCTATGATCTTAATGATGTCTGCTGCAAGCATTTTCTCTAGCTCTAAGTGGACCTTCTCCTTATACTTCGGATTGAGACAGTAAGGTCATTGCTTAATTGGCTTCACTTTGGGTTTTAACGTGATCTTCATAATGCCCAGGTCTCCTATTATCCCTTTTAGCTCTGTAAAGTTGGTAGCGAACAAATCCTGGTATTCGTGGAGCAATTTAGTGACCTTATCCACCGTTGCATCATCCCAGTAATCTCCAATATTTGCGAATTTGGGCTTCACCTCTATACCAATATTTACCTGTTTCATTTTCAGTGGTGTGGTTATATCAGGATTCTCAATCTATGGTCCCTCAACCTCGCAGCAACCCTCTATTTTAGGGATGTTAATCTTTCATAGATCCGCATCTTCTTCTTCAACAATCATGTTATAACATTCGAGCACATGGCTAAACTTAGTAGTCCAATTGGGTAGAATCAAATCCAAAGGATCCTATGGTATCCTAAAGATCGCCGCTTTTACTTCTTGTAGTGCTTTGTCAATACAATCAAACCCGTCTTCAAAACTGAACATCATTATGAATCCTTCGTGCAGAATACCCGATTTACTTGTACCATGGTGGAGCTCTGTTTCCATGTACTAGCTCATCAAGATGACATCCAAGGCATGACAGAACAAGTGCACCCATTGAGATTAGGGTTTTTCTCCATAAGCCTTAGCCCATTTGGCCAAGTGTGCACGCGGATCATGCTTCCCATCATACTTATCTGTTATTTGTACCTTCAACTTCCCAAAGCATGTGTGCATCATCCTCCTACACTCGCGCCAATCGTCAAAGTTTCCCTTGTGCCTACCCCACCATCTCGTGGGCATAGCGCATAGTGCCCAGTCCAAAGCCTTAAAAAGATGCTTCTTTGGTACCTCCCTTTCAAATGCATCCAAAAGTACATCTACATCATTAAAGCCATTGTAAGTGGGTAGATTTATTACCTCTAACGACACATAATGCAGTGAACGAGTCATCATGTTATAGTATAGCATGGTTATTTCATGTAATCGATTATTCCAGTGCTCTAATTCTTCATCAATCTAAGGTGCAGGAACTCTCGTGATCCCATGTAATTCATCCATTTGCTGTCGGATTCATCCAATCTTGGTCTCGTGCTGTTATCTTATATATACAGTCCAAATCGTCATCACTGTCATAATCATGGACTGGTTCAGTATAGCTTGGTCCTTCAACAGGATCTAGGGGTACTATTACATGAAGTGATTTCTTTTCAAATATCATCTTCCGCTTCTTTAGGTTTATTATCTCATTCATTTCCATAGCCCAATCAATGCCAAGGAGAGCAAAATAGGGGTTGTTGTCATCGAAAATTTCTATTACTTCAAAGTTACTCCCTGCAGCCATCCCATGGGGATGATCTTCTATTGATTTTCCATGCTTAATTGAATTGAAGACCATTGCGGTGTGGGTCTTCCCATCCACTCCCAAGTCTGCTTTGGTAGAATGTTCGCGTCTGACCCCAGATCCAAAATAACCTGATCCATTTTATATTCTCCTATCTGTGCAGTCAATCTCATCTCTCGTCTTATCCTTGCTTTATGCTTACCAAACTTTCACACCACGTGTGGTTCACCTAATATGTTTATGGTGCATCTACTTATAAGCTCCTGTAATCCCTTCACAGCCCTGCTATCACGCAACAGCTTCATGCAGGTCTCTAGAAAGGTCATAAGCATAGAAGGGTCCTATTCCTAATCAGGGTTATCCTTGCTCCCTGAGGTGGATGCCTCAGTGAAGCTCTTCTTTGCTTCCATGAACATTTCACATGCACGCTCTAAGTCAAACTCAGCATCCTTGTCTAGAGCTTTGCAAACCCCTATGTTGTCTTCGGGTAGTTTCCCCTTATCATCGCCTATTGCAATTGCACTTCGGAGCACAATATTCACATTTGGATCCTCTTCACAAGTCTCATACCTCATCATGTGCAAGTCATAAGTTGTTTGCAGTGGTAGCATCCCTTTGTCACATATCCTTTCTATTAGCATAGGACAAGCTTTTGTCTCATGATCTAACTGAGTACAATATTTTCACGACAGTCGCGTAGGGTTAGTGCATTCATGGGCATAGTGTCCTAGTTATCCACAATTGTAGCAGATCAGTTGTCCCTGACCTCTACCAGGTCCTCCTCAGCCTTGACCTTGTCTGCGCCCCTGAAAGCATGTTCGAACTATCCTTGCTCTCTGGTTAGGGGGGTGCATTTTTTCTTGAACCCTATAGGAAGGTGTTTTGTCCATCATCAATTCATAACTTCTGCAGTTGTGCTCATCATGCCCTACCAACCTATAGAAGTTGTAGAACAATTGTTGCAGTGTTTATGCCAACTTCTATACCAAATGAAAGTTATCTGTCGTATATTTCCCTGCTACCTAACATATAGCGCACCACAACTGGCCCCGCGCTCGTTTCTACTTGAGTTTCTGACCTCAAAGGCATCGGTCCTTCTCTTGCAATATAGTTTGCAAAGATCATGCAATCATCTTTTTCATGCCCATGACCTTTACATTTCAGGCACCATACCTCTTTGCACACCTCTGGTCGAACTCCTCTAACTTGCTTTAAACTTTGCATTTGAAGGAAAAGATTTTGCAACTACGCATGGATCTGCTAAACCCCCCAGATTTGGATCTTACATCGGTGTTTCATGTAGTCTAATTGGAATCTCCCAGGTCTCTGCCCGAGTCATAATTTTGTGTTGTGATAGTGTAACCCTTAGGTGTGGCAGGAGCGAAGCCACAAACCATTCGTGGTGCTCTCCATCTGTTAAGTTCATATTGGCTTTACAGATTCTACACTTCAACCTCTGACCCAATTCCCAAGATGTGTAGCCTGGCTTCATCGTGATTTCCTTGAACCCCACAATCGACTATGCCTCGGATTTAGGCCTACTGAATTCTTTATTCAGCACAATCTGGATGTCTACCACCCGAGTGTTTGGGTTATCATTAGAGTACTTGATGTGCCAAGTTAGCATGTGATCCTACAAAGCACTAACCAATGTTGTATCCTTCATGTGATCATCTGTGAAGCCTTGAGCTTCCCATAAAACTTTCAAAATGAACCAAAACTAGTTCGGGTCCTCATTTCCCAAGGCTTCAAAGAAAGGCAACTTCACTGAATTCGCTATGCTGAAATATGGTGGAGGTGGTGGTGGTATGGGTAAAGTCACAGGTGATGGTGGTGAAGTTGAAGGTGGTGTTGGTGGAGGAGGCAGTCGTGGGAATCCTTGATTTATTAACTGAACTGCACTTTGTGGAGAAGCATGCGTGACTACTTCTTTGTCACCCAATGACAGTGAGATCAATGGGATATACTACCCTTTCTTCCTTCGTTTCTGTAGGTCTTTCCACTTCGCATAGCTCCGAACATGAAGGTAGCCCCATAACCTATTTTTCACACAATAACATCTTAATAAAAGTATTTAAAGACTTAAAGTACTTACCTCACAGACCTTTGAAAAAGTTCCACTGCACTTTGCTATAACTAACTGAGGTATCGACCGTGAATTTAGTCAAAATTCCTCCTATGATGCGATCAAGCCAATGATAGAAAACACATGCAATCTTATCCTCAGAGGCTTCCAGTCTCTGTACTAACTCTGGGGTCCAGACAATAGGACTGTCAAGTCTCCACCTTCCTTGGATATTTACTAGCTTCACGATCAACTCATATAACTCAACTAGAAAGGAACATAAAAAAAATCTCATGGAGTTCTATATATAAGTACTTGTCCAGCCACTATTCCTTTGTCAATCACGGATTTATGTTTTCCTACGCCACAAATTCATGCATCTTCCTATCCAACTAGTCCTCGATCTCTTTCTTATTTGGATTCCAGTGATATGACATCACACATCTCTTATGCAGATTTTGGTCCTAGCAACGGAACCATTTATTAGCTGTGTGGTTCCTGACCCAGGTTTAGCTTTAGTTAGCCAAACAAATCCCTACACTACTGGCCCTTTCGGCATCAGCCCGTGGAGCGTGAACCAAAGTCTCACCCAAAGCAATATGGGGGGATGCTAGAACCAAGTTTCCACACCCTAAGATGGTCTTGATGTCAGTCAATACCCTCTCTTCCTGCTTTTGTGTAGGTCGCTAAGTTCTATGGCTCTCTCAGTCTATCCATTTATTCTATCCTTTAGTACCTCCATGAAGGGCTACAATTGACCTTCGCACAGCCTTAACCCATGATCAAGGTACTTTTTCCCTACTATAACAACAGACTGTATAGGTTCCCAAGCTATCTTAAGTGTATTACTTGTCTTACTAAAAAATGATAGTTAGCACCACGTAAATAATATTCTTACTTGCGTTCGATTAACGAATATAGTCACATACATTCGCACATCACATGAACATTGTAAATTAAACCTAAAATGCAATATAACCAGATGCATTAACAAGAAATAGATGCACAGAATTTTCAAAATACTTCTCTTTATTGATATCTTCAGATCATTATAGACTATATCCACCATGAGCACACAGGTGCACGGGTCTGCGCACTCAGCTAAAATCTTCCACCCTAGGCCTTTGCGCACTCAGTTGTAGAGCCTCTACCTATGCTAAGACTCGAAGCTTAGAATTCTCTACCAAAACTCCAAGAATTGTCTTCTTAACATAACTACTTAGAGTTTACTTACATAGCTCCTTTTATACAATCCCATAGTCCATGGACCATGGGTGGATCTTTACAATTGACTTTACACTTTACAAAATAAGGGTGGAAAACCCTTCATGACTCATGACACCTTCGCGCTCCATGACCACAAAGTGTAGAGACTTTACAACTTTATTATAAAACTTGTCCCAAAAAATGGGCTTTTAGCCCCAACACTGTCCTTGGGGGATCCCGTTCCCAACACTCTCCTTCCCATTTATCCTCATACCAATAGTCATTCCAAATTGTTCCACATGTGTTATCAATTTTCTTGATGTTACTAACTTTTCAAAACTTTTCATTTACCTCTTTATAAAGGATGTCCAACAACATGGGATCACCTTGACTAATTTAACCTTTTCAACTAAGTGCAATAGAAGATGAACTTATAACTACATGAAAATTCTAGGTAGTTCCTTATCAAACATATAAATAATCTCAACTATTCTCAATTCCATTGTGGTATGTTAGACATCCTATTGTCCTTTGATATCAACTAATGTACAAATAAAATATAGCACATCATAGCTCTTCATAAAGGTCATAATTCACACAACCATGAAAAGAGAGAATGATAATTGCACCATAAAATACACATGTACATAATTAAAGAGGGAATAATCTTACACATCAAATTTTCACTCTTATGCAAATAATACCAAATATAGGTATTAGATAATCTGATGAACTATGAGCATAAGCCCCCCTAAAATATGGAAGAAATACCTTTCAATGGTGTATAAGAATTCTGGAATAAATATCTAAAAAAACCCTTATATCGGAGGACATTGCGACCACTCAGTTTATAAGTTGTGATGACGATCAATGATTGCATAGTATATGAAAATTGATGTCATCACACTTTTTTCTTTGTTAAGGTCGTGATGATCTTCTTGCTGAGGTAAAAAATAAAAATTATATGAAGCTTCCTTTTCCAGAAGCGTCATGGTTGGTATCTAATACAAATTGGTTGAGATTGAGCTCGATCTCCCCATATCCTAGGCCTCGTTCCTCCTATAGTGGATAAATCCCACTCATTATGGATCTCTATCTTCCCTTCATGTATCCCTAAACTTCCACTCCTTCCTATATGTACAATTCTTTCAAACAAAGTTGGGTTGCCATTTCAAACCTCTGAACTTACCTATATGTTGCTCAAATTTCCATTGGAGTTATTTTTATTTCAATGGCTTGGGTTGAGGATCATTGCAAGGAGACTCCAACATCAAGGAACATAGTTGTAAATCTCCTTCTCTTTATCATTAATACAAAAAAAAAAAGAATCCCATACCCATGTGTTATAATGTTTATTGTAAGGCTTCCTCATCTCTTACATGGTTTATGATTGAATATCTTATATATGTTAAGATTTTATCTCTTGTTTGGCTTTTTTGGAGAATCAAGGGTGAAAGGTTGGAAGCTACAAAGGAAAACAACAAAGGTCATCAAGGAGAATTTCATGAAATTGTATGAGTGTTTGCATCATCTTATATATGTTATTCAATCATAAACTAGGGAATGTTTTCATTTATTTGTCTATTTGTTTCTAGGCTTGGTTTCTAAGCATTGGGAGATTTTTTTTTGCTTGTAGAATGGTATTTGTCTACATAAAAAATTGGTGACCATACTATGTAGTGATATTCTCTTCATTTTCCTGTTCTTTTGAAAAATTTGAACTGTGTTTCGAGTCTTTTGGTCAGCGTTCATTAATTCTGGAATTCTACAACTGTTTGATCATTACAATTTTTTTTAATTTTTTCTTGTTCTCTTCACCCATCGAGATCTGAATTGAGTGGAAGTGCATTGGCATCATTCTTTTTAACTTAACATTCATGACCATTCCTCTGGTGTCAGTTGTTGACCCGTGATGATAATTGGAAAATTGAAATATCTTTGTCTTCTTCCCTACCTTAGCCTCAATCCGTGATGTGGTTTGATTCCTAAATTGATTTTCAATCTCTTGTAAATGAAATTGATTGCTTTGATTTCATTTAGCTTCTTTGTGTTGAATTTTCCATTGTTACATTGTTTTGGTCTTAGTACTTAGTTGACCTATTGGAGGAAAGAGGGAATGTAGTAAATGATCAGGTTTTTTGCATCTTTCTTTCTTTGTATACAGTAATCATTTTCAGAATCATTTAACTTTCTTTTGGAAAGTTTTATTACATTATATTAGACTTTCATTTTCACAAAAAGAAGAAAATCATGCTTCATTGAATTGACATTGATTACATCATTTTGAAAATTTGTGCATATTGAGGTATTGTCATGTTTTCTCTTAAGAATTGATTGTTTTGCTACAAAAAGTCTACTGTTTATTTTGAAAGGTGCTTTTTGAATCATTTAGTTTTTTAGTGAAATGAAATTTGTTGAAGATATAATATTCTCATTTGTTGAAAAGTGAACAAAGCTTCTCTTTTCGTAAATAGGATTCATCAAAATGAAAAGGTTAATTTCATGTCAGTTGCACCAATTGGAATTGAGTTATTATACTAGTTGGTATCATACACATTTATCATAATTAATGAAAGAGAGACATTATAATTAGTCAAAACATTTAGAGGAAATAATTAATCAAAAACAATCAAATTTAGTGTGGGTCTATGTTAGAAGATGTGTTCCAACATCTATTAACATAGGAGTAATTTTTATTTTTCAGCATTAGATTATGTGGATGGTTGGTATCCCACGTACATGAGAGTATATAGGGTCATTTTCCATGTACTATTAGGTATATAGGAAGGCACTCCATGTAAGATGAGTATATAGAAATGCTTCCCATCATACAATTACTTATTAGACAACACTAACACAGACTACACTTCCAAGTATCCTCAAGTATACAGGAAACCCCTTCAAGGTTGCAAACCTACCATAGGAAATTGATTCATCTACTTTGTTGTTTTTCATGCACTAAACACAACATTTGGGAAGATTTCATACATGTAATTAATAGTATTTTGCAGTTCACATCAACTTGGTAACCTTTTACACATAGTACCCCTTTTTTATTGCTATTGTTTATTTTGATTCGTAAAATTGTAAAATTGGTCATCATACACTGGTAACATTTCTTTATTAAAATTCACTATGGTAGATCCACATCGATTCTCTCTCATAGGATGCAAGGTTTACCCCCTAATATTATAGCTAAATCATCCAACACTATGAGACCTTCAGTTACAGAACATGAAGTAACAAAATCTTTGACAATTCAAACACACATTGTAGGACTTGAAGTTATGGAAATTACAGAACCAGAAGTAATTCAATATGAACTTGAAGCAACTCAACTTTAGAACTAGAAGTAATTGAACCCGAGTCTGAATTGTGTCTGAAGTAACTGGGTCTAGTATTTCAGACCCTGATATACGTAAAGAGTGGTTCAACTAGTAACTCCAAAAACTCATGTTTTATCTACACTTGGTCCAATTTCTACTCCTCTACCAATTAGGATTTCCACAATTTGTAACTTTATCTATCGAAATAGATAATTTACCACTTGGTGTTTTAAGTGTTGAATAAATTACTCAAGCACCTATTATAATTAATCCTACCCTTCTTTCATAAGTCCTTATAATAGTTCAAATCCCATCTTCTTTTTGACCTAACACTTGGCATACAACTCCTTTATCTTATTTACTTAGGGGAACTCCAGGATTACACACTCGTTTACCTTTCCTATCAAGGGGAACCATGACGAAATGCTCAACTTCAAGTCAACCTTCATCCACTCATGAAAATGGACTGAGTTGAGTAAATATGACTTGCATGTTTACAAAACCTCTAGAATCCTTTATATATGGTGTAACATCTATAGCCTTTGTGTATCATTAACTCAGTGGAAAATTTTAAGGAGTTTCACCTAATCATCCTTCTTCTCATATGCCTGCTTGGTCTTCTGGAATCCCATCTAGTTGATCATCAATTAATTTAGAATCTACTACCTAAACCATGATATTTACATAAATCCTTGTGCATGAAGTTTCACTGGAGTTTGGCCAATAAGTAAATATGTTATCTTGTGCTTGAGGTATCACTCAACAAACCCCAGCTCAATCATACTTTCCAGTTAGGGGGAAACCGTCCTATGAAACATATTTTCCTCAAGGAAGGAAACCTCTTGGAGGAAGTTATACTTGATAAATTGGACCATCTATTAGTGGAACTTATCCAACCACTTGCAAATACCTTAGGTAGGGCAAAGTCAACCTATTGTAACTCAACCCTTGATTGGTGCCCCATTCCTAGGAATCATAAGTATTATTTGGAATCCTACTTTTAGTAGTGTGCCTAAATTAACTCCTAATCAAACTATTCAGGCTACTCCTCAAGTGTTTACTTATCAACCTCTCCAAATAAATGGCCAAACTATACCTCATACTCGTATTCAACAACCTGTTCTAAGTACACCTCAAACACCTATTTAGCAGATTGTTCCAATTACTCCTTAAACACCTATTAAAACTACTCAAGAAACAATTATCCAACCTCAGATACCAGTTCAACAACCCATGAAGACCATACCTCAAGCAATTGTTTATCAACCTGGTCAAACTATGCCTTAAATCCCTGTAGGCCTGGCTGCCTAGGCTACTTCATAGATGCCTTCTGGTAAACCTACCATAGGTGTACCCAAAATTTGATATCAAGTTCAACCTTATCCGGGTCAACCTTTCCAAGTTTAACCTCATCTAGGTTAGCATTTCCAATGTCAACCTTATCTAAATCGACTTGTCTAGGGTCAACCTTTCCAAGTTCAAACTTATTTGGGTCAACCAGTTCAAGGACGACCTTTTCAAGGATTTCTATTTACATCTCAACATGGTATGGGTTACCCTGGTTATCCTAGTACAATGAAAGTGCCAACAACTTGACCTATTACATGATATCCTCCTCCAACTATTGGATTGTGTCCTCAAGGTTACCAGTATCGTCAAGAGGATTTTAATCAACAATTACCTTTCATTGCAACTTTATATTGACTATATTTGTCCCAACTAACTAATGACCTGGTTTATCATTATCCTTTTTGGTACGCTATTCCTGCTAAGTTACCAAGCAACATACCCATGTTCGATGGAAACTATGGAGAAGACCAATAAAATAATTTGATGACTTATCATTTATGGTGTTCATCAAATTCCCTAAATGATGATTCCATTAGATACTATATTTTCCAGCGGACGTTAATAAGTTCCATAGCTAAATGGTATGTTGAGTTACCACATGCCTCCTTTCATAACTTCAACTCCTTAGTAACAACATTCTTAACAAACTTTTAGTTACTTATTCAATATGAAACTAGTACTGAGCTTTTAACTTCTTTAAAACATTATAATTCCACCCACATCTTGGATCATATACATGAGTGGAGATGTCAACATTTTTATTGAAAGCTTATATTCAAGATCAATTATTAGATGAATGATTTATCAAATATTTAGTGCATACTATAATTGAAGATGTGAGAAATTTATTGTTCATGCCCAATATTTATACCTTATCTACTTAGATTAATGAAATGAAGTTTGGGGGGCATGTACCTCGAATTGAGCCATTACAATGGGGGCATGAAAAATTATTTCAAGCATACTTTCCCATGCTTCAAGCTTGTGTAAAAATGAAACCAATTTCAAGCATAGTTTCCCATGTTTCAAGATTCCATGGAAATGAAACCAATTTAAAGCATAGTTTCCCATGTTTCAAGCTTATGTAAAAATTAAACCATTCCCATTTCATCACTTGTGATTTCCATTTTTATTAGCCTATTTTCTCCCAGATGAGCCTTGTTTTTTTTCATTCCATCGTCACTATCTGCATGGCAGATCATATGCTTTCACTTAGTTGTTTTACGCTTTCCTAAGGAACGAGTGTGATGAGTGGTCTTATTAGCAAAACTCTTAACCTTTGTGTGTTTTGAGCAATTCCATCATCACCAAAACCAGTTGCTACCTTTTATACCACTCGTTCCTCCAGGAGTAGCTCTCTTTCAACTCTTTTTAGACGACCAAAATATGAAGCTGTTGCCTAGCACTTTTCTTTTTGAACTCGTAAAATTAAATGAAAATATGTCTACTCAGTATAAGTTTAACCATTTTCTAGACTAAGATAGACTAGCTACGAAAAAGGAATACCTTAGTCAAACATGGCTAAGAGGTTCTCTGGTATTGTTTTATACCTTTTCAGACCTAAGGGACTACCTATGAAAAGGGACATTTCGAGTTTTCCTTTTTGCCTCTTTTTCAAACCCTCTAAACATGAAAAATATGTCTAGTTTTACCTTCACTGGACTCGTAAAAACATCAAACAATGATGGACTCATCAATCATGATGGGGCTAAACCACTGCTTCTTAGGGTTTGTTAAATATACTCAGAGGGATTCATCTGAAGGATCAACTTATAGATCAATCATATGTTATCCTCCTCAATCTTTTTCAAAATAAAGAAGTACTGACCAACAAGGTTGGAGAAATTAGGAAAATAAGGGATTCCATTTTTCTAATGGTAGCGAGTCACTCCTGAACATTAAACTTTTCAACTTGATCTTTGTAGTTGTTGGGTTGGCTAATATTCTTGTCTTTTGGTTATCATATCATTTTAAGAGCCTCCATTTTCGATTTTGGGTCAATGTTGCCAACTCCATTTAGTGTCACAGGTGTGTTCAAGAGAAGTCATTTAGTTGATCTCTATTACAATACTCTTAAGCATTCATTTCATGTCTACATTTTTGTTGCAGTTCCATGTTAGCATCATTCTAATCATTCTATCTCAATCATCATACCTGTTTCGTGTCGTTGATGGGGGATACATCAAGGCCCTCCTACAACAAGTTTCTTCCTTTCGACATCAGCACATCATCCAAGAAACTAACTTAGGAACATAACTTTGCTACCATTTTATTACATACATCAATGTCAAGTTTCCTCTCTCTCAATGATAGGTTTACATCAATGCCGTTCGACCGAAAGATTCTATGTGGTGTTCAACATCAACTCATTCATTCACACCACACAGGTTGTACTATAGTACCTTGAGAACCATTAACATCATTGGTGGTTTCTCTCATGATGGTTAACAACTTACATCATTGGCAAGTATTCAGATGGTGTCTACCATGTTCGACTCCAACTCATTGACTCACATTGTTAGACCTGTACATTGATTGGTCATATGAACTAGATAGAAGACCATGGATCTAGTTTCATCCATCTAGACTGTAGTTTTAGGAGTTATACAAGGATCACGATGTATGATGGTCATGATCATATTGACATGCATCTAGTCATGGGTCAACTAATTGCATTCATGGATGTATATTTCGATCATTATACATGTTATGTTAGCTTATGAGCTGAGTATGGGTTTGCCTCCATCAACAAACAAAGATGTCATGTTATAAATGTATTGTAATAGATGAAGCTTGTCGGTTGTCCTTGATCCTGACTATCACAATGTAAAGCACTTCAGTCATCAACCATCATCACTATCTTTGCACCTTAGGTGTGATTCTTTTACAATCCATTTTTTCACATTTGATCAGTGAGCCTCCTAATGGGATCAATCAACATCTTATCCCCCCTTGCAACCATCTTCCACAAATTCCTAAGAATGTTCCCCTCATCCCCCATAGTTCTAGCCCTAAACTATATCATCAAAGCCAGTTTTAGGACCAACACTCCCTGTATGCCTACTGGGGTGTGATCACCTATAGGTTGCTCCATTGTGGCCTACGTTGGTAACCAACAGGTTGCTCCCCTTTTCACCTATGCTAGTTCTAGAAATCAAAGAGAATGGTCAGGATTTCGGAAGCTACCCTTCTAGGAGTTTCCATGAGTTGTTTCAACTACTTAAATTTGATAAAACATTCAGATCCTATCCTACCCTACTTTGGAGTTTTCACCACTTATCCTTTGATCCTATCCCTCCATCAAAGGTCAATCTCAGAACCTATATTAGTAATTGGATAAGAACTCCCAACTTACCCTACTTATCTATATATTGCCAACCTTCTATGTCTTTTAGGGTTATATTTTGGAGAGTGATTCTTCCCTTATGTTGTTGTAGCGAGTGGTCATCATCTCGTGCATTAGGGTGATTGGAGGTGCATATTGCCACAAATAAAGGATAAGTCAACAACTTGGAGGAGCTTGTCTAGAAGATGAACTGCCACTTATGGTTGTAATCTCCTTCCATTTATATTAATGCAAAGAATTCATTTTTTTCCTATATGTGATGTTATTATTTCATATATTTCAATGCCATGTTGATCTATTGAATGAAGTACTTAGATGGTACTGCATAGATATCGTAGTTTCTTGGCTTGTGTTATATGTCTATGCAAGTTCTAATTTTGGCATTTGGAGCTAGAGATGGAGCTTCCAAGCTAAAGGAGGAAAGTGTGCAAAGGATTCCAGGTACGCTTCACTCCATCATCTATTTACTTTAAGGAAAATCATCGTGTTCCTTGTCTCTCAGTCATTCTAGGTTAACCACTGACCTAGGGGAGATACTTTTGTCCGCAATCGTAAATCTTGTATAACAGGTACTACCGGAATCAAGCAACACTATTACCTTTTTATTCTTGATATATCCTTCTCCCTTGAGAGTTTGAGGAGTGGTAATTCCTACCAATGCATTATAATATATGGTTGGATTCATTTCTTCTTTTTATAGGGTTGGTTCCTAGTGTATATCCTCCTGTTTTGATGTTTTTTGTTCCTTTCTTCCTCCTCTTCACAATCTATATAAAATGATTTCTTTTGAGAACACTTATGACCTTTAGTGTATTTACTATCACAATTGTAACAAATCCCTTTTTCTCATTTTCCCTCCAATTGTTGTGGTGTCAACCTTGTAGGTGGTGGAAGACTAGGAGCAACAACACTTCCATCATTTTAGTTGTCAGTGCTAGACTTCCTTGTTGCTATAATTTTTCTTTCATTTTTTCTTGCCACCCTAAATGCGTTCTCCCATGAATTAGGTTCCTAAAGGCAAACCTCATGTTTGATGTTATCTTTTAAAGTCCCTATGAAAGCATCAACCCTATTCTCCTCTAGAATATCGATTACCCTAATATTTGATTTTTAGAAGTCTTCAATGTGCTCCGCTATTGAACCCTTTTGTTCGAGATTTATCAATTGGATAAAGAAGGTGTTTCTCTCTATGCCTTTATAATGTGGTATCATTTCCTCTATAAAAATTGACCAAGTGATAAGTGGTGTATGAGAACAAATCCATTTATACCATACAAAATGATTGGGTTGTAAATATAGAGATGTAATAGGTACCTTTTGTGAGGGTTGCACATCCCTTAGAGAAAAATATTTCTCCAACTGTAGTATCCTTGTGACCAGATCCTTGCCATCAAAATTCCTTATATCTATCTTTGGAATGTGCTCATTTTTAAACCCCACATTAGAGTCTCTAAAATCATAATTTGTCTTCATCGTGATTTTCATGGATTACCTTGTCACTGCCTAGAAGCCTTTCTTGCAATAGCTTAGTCAATCCTTCCATCTTGACATTCATCATTGCTTCCAGGTCTGCTTTTAAACCATTCATGTCTCCTTTTATTTATATTTTTAAACAATCTATGTTGCCTCTTAAGCCATCCATGTCATATTTGATTGTTGTTGACAGTGCTAGAAATCCATCAACTAAGGGGATATCCCTCATATGACATCCCAATCAGACCTCACACCATGTGGTGGAGTCCCATCAAGTATAAAGGCCGACTTTCCAAATCCTTAAAGATTTTCCTTACCTCTAGCTACCATCATAGGAGAGTGATGCCATGGTGTCTTCTGAAAGCAAGGTAGGTGTGTCTAGTGAGTGTGTAGTTGCAATTGTGTCAAGTTTCTTCTACTGTAAAGGGGGGATAAAAGTGATCCTCTAAGTGAGAGGTAACAATACCACCTAGTAGGAGAGACACATGAACCAGAAGACTCCATATAACATCCAACGAAATAGTCCACAGAAGATGTGATGGTCATTACAACCAACAACGAAGGAAATATCTATCTATTATCCCATGGAATATTCCACAAGGATGGGACAACAATAACAACCATTACAAAACATTCTCAATAACATAAGAACTAAAATAACCAAAATAGTTCAACTATATTAGTACAAGTGAAAGAAAACATGAAATACAAATGTCCATAGAATAGTCTTACAAACATTCATAGTCCATGCATGAAGAATGTGCTAGCCTTAAAAGTCAAAAGAAAAAGTTATTGTTAACAAAAATTTCAAAGACACATGTTTACAAAGTACATCACTAGCCCCAATAGTGAGATGTTGGAGCCACTCCTTTCTCCTCAAAGAACTAGTTGATCTCTCTAATTCCTTGTGGGAAGAGCCAAGGTGAGAAGTCCCTATGCTCATACAATGAGGGGTTATATATAACCAAGTGGTGATGCTTCCCATTTATGACTCTTTGAATACCCTCATGATTGTTAAACTTCTTACGACTTTTCAACTTACGTGATTCTCCATATTCATGTGTATCCTTTGGAATTCCATTTTACAATACATTTGAATATAATATACATGGTCCACAATGATGATGTGGCATATAAATGATCATGACAATACATGAGATGGCACTGCTAATGTAAAATACTTAGATGTTGTGGTAGTGTCAGGTCACCGATGCTGTTGTTAATGATGTCTACTTCATAATACTCTTGTCTTCCACCACCTCATGGCTTGGTGAAAGGATTCTTGAGTGATCTCATGTGTTGGGTTATGGTCGCGAGTTGATGTCCCTTTTCTTTGCTTTGTTAGATCATCTTGCATGCTCGGATATAAGAATGTCCTTTGAAGGTATTCATCCTTCATCTCCTTCTTCATCATCCTGTTAGGTTCCCATATCTACAATTCACTCATGGCAAGACAACATTAGTTTAAAAACTTCCTAACCTAAGATGGTGCATTCAGCTCCCAAGGCTGAGCCAGAATTGAGTTATAGGTCAGAGAGGGAGGCTCAGTAATTGCGCAATATGTAGTCATAGAAGTCAAGGCTAAGGCTTCAGGCCTAGAACTGTGCAATGCATAGTTCACTCTAGGCTGAGGGACAACCTCTACGTAGTTTTGACAGAAAGTCAGTCCGAGTGAAGGAGGCGCCATTGTGGAATATTTATGCATGGATCTAGAGAGGAAGGCTAACTGAATTTTGCATAGTTATGGGAGACAGTGTATGAAGATGAGAGGAGAACCATTGAAGGCATCTTCTGTGTAGTTTTGGAAGGGAAGACTGACTCATTAGATTGTGTAGTTCTAGAAGAGAAAGCTAGTCTTGAGCTCACAAATTCCACAATGAAACAGTCCTGGGGGATAGGAACTGCGCATTACGTAAATCTAGGGGTTAGGGTCATAGCATACTAATTGGAACTGTGCAATGTGTAGTCTAGGCCGGTTAGGTTAAGCCATGTTGAGGGGCCAAGGAGCTTCTTCGGAAAAGGCTAAGTGTTGGACCAATGAGACTGACAGGTGAAGTGATGAAGCTTCGAATATGTCCTAAAACTTAGAATACTTGACGACTCAACAACATTGATCAACTATGACATATGAAAATCACTTTTGCTTGCATGTGACCGCTTCATGACCAACTACTACAAGTGCGACACCTAAGATAGAATTTATGATAATCTTGATGACGCTTGTGCAACAGTGCTCAAAACGTTTTGAATGAGTGCGACATGTGTTTACATGGTTAGGAAAACTCATAAACACAAATATGAGAACTTGGAACCACCAAAATGAGCTTATGCATAAAGTGTGATAGGCAACATGAAAAAAGATGGCATATTGCCTACCTTGTGAAATGGAGCGAAACACTTAGCGAGAACATGGAATGACTCTCAATTTTTGTGACCATACATGTCATTGAAGACATAGTGATATGACTATGGTAAGTTTTCCTTCATACTACACTAAGAGGTGCATTTCAACTTCATGAAAGATGTGCTTTGTTTTTCATACCTACCCTCCAAAGGGTTGTGAATCAGATGGAGTCCTCATGCACCCCTGATCACTGATCTTTTATCATACCCTAGGGTTACTTGGTCTTCTTATCGGATGATTATCTTTTCTCCTCATCTCCGTAAGTGTCATCTAGCATGTCCTCCTTCTTCATTTCCTTCTTCATCATCTTACCATAGCATGGTAGAATTCCTGTATTTGCAATTCACTCATGACAAGCGACATCAGTATTATAAGCTCCTAGTTTAGGATGATGCATGATAATCCATTTACTACGGCAGAAATGGTATTAGGTCAAGGGGGAAGGCTCAATGACTGGGCTGGATTGAGGGATAAGATTGCACAGTGCCCATTAAGGGAAACATTTGCATAGTACCCACTGAGGGACAAAATTGTGTAGTTCAAGTAGGAAGTTATTGTTGTGGGATGGGGCTTTGGGAGGAACAATTGAATAGTTTCAAGAGGTAAGGGGGGACTGAGTAGCTGAGAGGCTTGAGGGAAAGACCTACATATCTTTGGGAGGTAGTGAGCTCTGGTTGAGGGAAGGACACTAAAGGAAGCATTTGCACTGTTTTGGAGGTTAAGGGAGGCTGGGAATTCTTTGCATTGAGTAGTTCCAACAGAAGAGGGAAAGGCTTGAAGGCTGAAGATGCAAAGTGTGCAGTTTAGGAAGGCCGGATGAGGCTAGGTTGGTAGAAATCCTCCAGAATTTGTCGAAGTGTGGGATGAGTGGAACCAATGTGAACAGTGATAGAACTTGACTCTGACCACACACTTGGATACATGGTGATACAACCTAGATCATCCAAAACATATGGAAACATACTTCGCTTAATGCAACAACCTTTGTTGCAACTTATGATAAGTGTCGCCTCATTGATGTACTTTGTGAGGACAATGACAACAGTTGTGTAATGGTATGTGAAACCTTGGAAATGAGTGCAAAACATATCTATATGATGAGAAAAACTCATTTTCACAAATATTTCCCCTTGATGCCAGCCAAAACTCCCTTTTCCGTGACAAGCGATAACTCCCATGCCCTAAGACAACACTTTCTATATAAAGATAAAAGTGTGAATGACACTTGATATCTGAGAAGGGGGATTAAAATCAGAAACTAACCAATAAGTGACTAAGGAACGATCAATCATAGGATTGACAATCGGCTGCAAAATTAGAGTATAGGCCAAAACTTTTGAGGAGGTTGCAGCCGCTACAATAGTGTCTCTTTGTGAGAGAAAAATTTGTTACACTTGGTCCCATAATTTTAATATATCATGTTCCAATTCTTCCTCTTCATGCATCATAGTAGATATTTTTGAGGGATTAATCAGTGTAGATTATTTTTTTTTATCCATTTTAGAGCAAAATACTAATATCTATGCTTTAATATGCCCTTTGAATCACTTGAAAAATTGATTTTTCAAACAAAAGTTATCCAAAATTTACAAAATACACCTTTTTTCTTGGTTTCTAGGAGCTCAATATTGAAATTGTTGTATCTGAGTAATTTTAGATTTCGAAGGGATTAAATTTGGCCTTCTGGTATCCCTATGAATCTTCTTTCCAATTCCACAAGTCAGAACAATATTATATTCTTCAATATAGAGTTATGTCAAACCTCTCACAATGACGTGATTATGGACTAGTTTTGTAGAGCGAAGTTGTATGGGAAGCCACTGTCACTGTTTCCACCTTCGGCCCTAAAGTTTCTACCAAAAAAACTATAGTCTGTGTAATTTTAGCCACTTTTGACGAAACTCAAATTTTATTCCTGAAGCAAAAGTTATGATGATTTTCACTATCTCACACACTTGAGACTCAATTTCGGATCTTGCAAAAACCCTAACTTCTTTGAACCATATCCTAAGAAATGTTGTGAATCAAGATTTAGAATTCCGACACAAAGTTCACCAATGTTTCAGCTCCACATGGTTAGAATTTCAGCTTTTGAAGCTTCATAGAAAAAACATTATAGCGAAAGTTCCATGATGACATATTTGAAGCAGAAAAACCCTAGAATCGAAGCTCTAAAACCAAACGTTATGTGACCAAATCACAAAACGATAGATCAATGATTTAAAAAGCACCCTCTTCAAGGGGGAAACCTCATTTACATTACATAAATTAACAATTTTTAGATGATACAAATGACAAGAACTCGTTCGTATATATAGGAGTATAAGGTGTCACAATATAATCAAAGCCAATAATAATGTAAGGGCACAACAATAACGATAGTGTGCTTGTATGGGGAACCAAAATAACAATATGTGGGCTATGTGGGCACACCAATAACAATAAGGGGGCTATAGTAGTATTATAGGGAACTAACATTTTTCCTACCATTCAACTTGGAATACGTATCCCATGTCCTTGGTCTTATATTTTCTTACATGGAAATTAAACCAGTTGTTGTTACAATGGGTTACGAGGTTATAAGTTGTTGGGTTATGAGAGAATAAATGTTAATGAATTATAAACAACCAATGACATATACAAAATGACATAAAATTTAACAAAACATAATTAAATCATATAAGACAAATACTTTAAAGAGAAAAAATCATAGAAAATAATAATTGCATACCTCTTGCATTTCAACAATTCAATATTAGTGATCTTCCTCTTCACCCCACGCCACATTGGTATCATCCTTTTTATAATTGACATTGAAACTATTGGTCATAGCAACATCAACATAAATTTCATTTTTGATAATTGCATGATCAATATCATCATCAACAACATTATTGCCAACCTAAAATTCTTCAATTTCATTGTCTACGCCATATCTCTACTTCTCTATTTCATCTTCTTTCATTGTGCTATATTTGCAAGCCTTCCTCTTGGATCATATCTAATAATGTATGACCAACCCACTTTAGATATAAACTTTGATTAAAATATTTCCTCATATTTTCTTCAAATAACATAATGCTCTATACATAAAGGCTAAACGACATTGTCATAAAGTTTAAATGGTAACTTATAAAACAAATAGGTCAAATTGTTAAAATTGACCTTATTAAAATGCACACAAGCCTTAGGGGAATGCATGCCCTTAGATGAAATTTGGATCAAATCAAGAGCAAGAAAAGCATGAATCATATGTTATAGAATGTGACAAAACAATGAATTCCTAGACATTGAAATTTGCTACGCAAGAAAATAAGTTGAGAGAGGGAGAAATGTGAAATGTACGAGTGCACTAACCAAGACTAAAGAACTAGAATGGGAAAAAGAAAGGCATAGTAAAGGATTGATAAATAACATAAACAAACAATGAAGAGTGTGAAAGGAATAAAAATTAGTACTTGGAGAAGTATATGAAGAACATGGAAATGTTAAAAATTTTAGGAGAAGATAAAATAATTTTGCAAGAAACATTGCAAAATCATACAAAATGAATCCATCACTTTAAAAATAGTTCAAATGTGTTCCTAGTACAATTATAAAAAATCAAAAGCCTCTACAAAGGGAAATAAAGGCACTAGTGAATTTTATTCATATCAAGAGAAAGGCTTGAAGAAACCTCCCAAATAGCCTAACGTTCTAAAATAACATTTGATTTTATACATGCATATTTTAAATATATTTAAAGATGTAATATGTATAATTATTTCCACAATTAATTGAAAATGTGCTTTATTTATGCCGTTAATGAATTTATGGTCATTTATAATATTCATTTCACTTTCTCTAGTCCATTTATAGTTATTCACAAAATTTTGTCTTCATGGATATATTCCATAATTAATTCATTAGGGACATAGTTCTTTTATCATAATTGAAATAAACTAATAACATGGCTAGTGCATTAATATCTTCATCTGGATATAACCTCTCTTTACCTTGCTTTTCCATTGTTTTATTAAAAGGAACTTTAGTGAATACATCCTTACCATTCCTAACAACTTGAATTTCCTTAGAACACTTTCCTCCCATTATAACTTTATTGGTAACTTAGAGAATGTTCAAAGGATGATGGAACCTCTAAGACTGCTACCATTTATTTTTAGGCAATGATTTCTTTAAATATTCAATTTTCAATTTTTCTTCATCATTAAATGTATATGACTTAGACTCAATCTTTCCCATTTTCACTGATGCATCAGGTATGTATTCTTCCATTGAATCATCTAATGTATTTTTGTATTGATCAGTTATATGGAGTACCCACTCTAATATCGATCTTATCTTTCAACAAGTTTACGCTAGGAATTACTAAATTTTTATACCTCCTTCACCCTTTTATTATGAATATTTGTGAGCTAATATTTATTTTTGTATATCTAAAAAATAATTAGATGATAAAATATCTAATGAAAATCTCATTTCAGATATTATCTTTAGAGGATCATATTCCTAGAGAATATCCTTTTCAAAATAAATTATTTTAACATATTCTTAAGAATATCATAAGCATTTCTTTGCTTGGAAATAAAGAAAAATATTTTTTAGTAAAGGAAAATAAACTCCTTTTTTCCTTGATACAATGTCTCAAGCTTTGTCTCAAGCTTTGTCTTATAAACTCTAAAGTAAAAATTCTATGGGGAAGGAAAATATTAAATATGAAAGGTTTTAATTCAGAACTACAAACCTGATAACTATATAATATCTAGAGAGGTATCAATATCCAACATTTAAATTAGTATAATTTGGATTCATTTGTAAAATATGTTTACATTCTAATAACTATATAATATTTGGAGAGGTATCAATATCCAACATTTAGATTAGTATAATTTGGATTTAGTGGTAAAAGATGTTTACATTCGGAAAAATCCTAGAATGAAGTTTATTATAAAATTCACTATAGAGAATTAAAATGTTAAAATGAAATCATTGACATATAGCTTGAAATAATTATGTTGTTATTTTCTTTCCATGTCCCATGTCCATTCAAAATCTAGAAGATCCCATCCCTCTTGATCCATATTGATTAGTATCAGATGAGGGAAACATGTTGATCAATAGTATATGAGAAGATAAACTAGGAAAGACTAATGTCTAAAATATTTCTAGCTATGAAAATTTTAAAGCTACTCAAAAATGGTATTGGATATGTAACTAGTATGATTGAATCTTCTTGACTGAGTTATGCTACAAATAACCCTTAGAATGACTTAATCTACAAAATTATCATCATCATAACCCAATATTATGAAAATTTTTGATATTACTTCAATAACAATGTCTTTGAAAATATAAGAAATCAAAGGTAATTTGAGCTCTAAGTTTGATCAAGAAAATCTTTCTCCCCAATACCCAAAGAAATGAAAAGCATTCCTATTTCATCCTCATCTATCAATTCTTCATTATATGGTAATAGAAGTAATTCTAAACCAGCCCTTTTTGACACAAGAATTATAGAATGAAGTATACTTCTATTCATTGGAATTATGTTAACAAGATTGTAGGGCAAATTGCACATGTGTATAAATTTAGGAAATTGGTGAATTATTTCCTAAATTTATACACATGTTTTATGTTAACAAGATTGTAGGGCAAATTGCACATGTATATAAATTTAGGAAATTGGTGAATTATTGCGATGACTCACTATGTTAAAGTACCATTCCACGGAGGAAAATCCTCTTGATTTTTATTAAATGTTGTAAAATATTTATTGCTCAATTCTTGAAACAAATCCAATGATAATCTCATTTGAAATATATCATGATCTTTATCAATTAAGAATTTAGCAACATGGTTTTCTACATTATCGGAATTTTGCTCATTGTCTTCATCCTTTGGGCCATTTCCCATTTTCCAACTCTTTCGCATGCCGGGAAGATTGAATTCGACAAACTATTTTCTCTTCTCAATTTTTTCAAGCAAAACACTAATTAGAAGCTGAAAAATCTTATCATGTTTTGGAAAGTTTACCTAGAATACTGTTTTTTTTTACTACCAAGAGATTGCTTAGGACCATATATTCTTAAAAAAGTTGATAAAATGGTGTGAGGGAATGTGAAAATGTAGTATCATGTTTAAGAAAAAGAAATATGGGGTTGAGGTTTGAGGAATATCGAAATGCAATATTTTGATCCACTATCAATCAAAATGTGACATGTAGCCCCTTTTTTATTTTATCTATTGCACTACTAAAGCTATTGTAAATTATTATGGATCATTGGTTCAAATCGTTGCTTCTTTTTCTATTCAAATTGCAATAGTTAACAATAGTTCTTCATCATGAAATTAAGTGTCAACAAGATTATATTAAAGCACGCATGGCTTTTTGAAAGTTGTAAGGATTACTCATGGTTTTAGTTGTTGCTAGCAAGGACTTATGAAGTCCTATTGTAGAATTATTTTGATGCCTTACTTGGGACAGAATTGTAGCTTTTGATCATTGCAAATTCTATTTTGATGTCTTACTTGGGACAGAATTGTAGCTTTTGATCATTGCAACACCATTGCATGGGTGAAAATGCACTAGTACCTAACACACTAAGCACTGAACATGCATATTAGACACTTTAGTGGGCACAATAAGGGCAGATGAACATTTTTGGTACCGCTAACGGGTATAATTACATCGATACTGTTGTTTATATTAAAATCGGACTTGAAGAATTTAATTTCTTTAAATAATAAAATTTATGTGGATGCTCCAGATTTAATAAAATTGCAATATTCTTCATCTTATACAAAAAAAAACCTAAGCAACACCATTTTTAGTTTGAAAAACCAATTGTTTATAAGGGTTGTTGGTGTTCTAATATGTTATTGTTTATTTCCATTTCTTCATCAATGTCAATTGTTTCTCCAATTTCGTTTGATTACAAGAAGGTACACACATGGATTACAAGAAGGTTTACCATTTAGTAGGAACACTAGTGATGGTGCGTCATTGATTATCAAGTGTATGGATTAGCAATTGCATTGGTGGATTGATGGAACGATGGTTTGTACAAATCACTTGATTGAAGGTAGCAAGGAGTATCTGCGATATTTATATCACATATTGGATTATAGGTTGAGGGATCTCCCTTTACCGATCCAAAGGCTTGTTGATATATCTAAATCATGTATGTGATGATGCTTTTACTCTCTAGTTTGACGTGATGGAAATTATTGGATTTACAAAAATCATTTTCATCCATTTTGACATATGATATCAACACATGTTGTGGTTTTTTGATAAGGGAGCTAAATTCAAGAGTAACAGGTAAAATGGAAAATGGATTGTAAGCGGAGCTCTAACTTTTGCATCTGTAGAGGTCAAGTTTGTCATAGATAATGAAATGAATGATCCACTCTATTAAGAAAAAAATGATTGAGGAGCTTCTGCCAGCTGCAGAAGTTTCAATTGCAAAGAAAAAATGAAAACATTTCTCTTTGTGCTCACTTTTGAGGTGTCATCCAATTCCAATGGTAGGAATGGTTGAACTTTTTTCTTGGAAGACAAAATTCATTCTTACTTCCAAAACAATTGTTAGAAAATCTAATTCCAACCACCTAATAAGTGTTAAAACAGTCGATCTAAGTGTTTTACTTCAATTTCAGTTATTCCACTTTAGTTGAGTTTCACTACAACCATTTATTATTGACGTTTCCAAAGTAATATTATTTAAATGATTGTAATGTTGAAATGATCAATCTCCTCCATGTTATTCTCCTCATTCCTTCTCATGATATTAGTGGGCCACTTTGAATAAGACTCCAGAGATAGTAGCGCTTCAATTTTTTTTGGGCTCACAAAGAAGAAGCAAGGGCCTTGAGACGCCGAGGAAAAAGTAAAAAAAAAAGGCTTGAATTTCACACTTGTGAGGAAGAAAAAATTCACCAATTGCACATATGTCAACAGAGATCAGCGCATCACTTTCGGACTTCAGAAAAAAAGAAAGTACCCAAGGA
>APFE031077183.1:0-19140 GCA_000404065.3 Pinus taeda | reverse complement strand
CACCATCTACCAACAAGACTTTCTTTTAATTTAATGTGGTTTAATGACGCAATGTTGGAATTGGTGGAATCTTCAGAAAACATTTGTAACACTGTTGGGTGATCTATCACCAATGAAGGGTCTCATCGGATATTCAGGGTTTTGGACGGACGGTCAGATAGGGTACAGGGCCCCAAGAAATTATCCGTTCGATTAAAAGCTTCAGAGAATGTGAAAGCTTCAGCTTCGAAGTGAGTCACGTTTGTGAGTAGTAAACATGTGAATTGACTATAGAGTTGTGATGATCAATGTACTGTACTGCTAGTGACAGGATTGAAAGCATCTTCCCTGAGCCAGCCAGCCAGCGATCGTTCGTGCTGGCAAAAGTTATCAACTTGTCAGAAATTTTGACCTTCGGTCGATAAATTTGCACCTTTAAATGTGCTCATGGAACTGTGTCACGGTTGATGGAAACCCTTTCAAAGAAATTTTCTCATGGTGTGACAGATCAAGAAGGGGAGACTTGGTTATTTTTGTAACATGGCATGTGGTGGGATGGTCTGTTGTTTTGACCCGGCTTAGATTTTAATACTAACAAGTAGATGTTGTTAGCGGGTATAGCTAGTACTAAATTACTAAAATAATGTTGTTTATGAGTGTAAATAGTACTAAATTTAAATAAATCGTATAGTGAAAAAAACGAAAAAACAGTACGTAGATCTACCTGCAAGGCGCTGCAACAAAAAGAGCAGATGAGAGACGAAATTCAATTAACATGTCCTGCAAGTCAGTTTTTGCACTGGCTCGGTGTAATGTTGCAGGACTGAATCATGCAGTCGAAGATAAGTATGGTGGATTCGATGAATGTCAAAGATCATTGGGATGTACTGTTATGCAGTACCATGTGAATGAAAATGACAATGATTTTATCAACAACAATTTTCATCAAATGCTTTATAGGTAATGTTTTAAGTGATGTATCAGATAATCGAATTTTTAGAATTGGTTATAATGTTAATTTCATTTCAATTCCAAAACTTGTAGAATGAAATATGAACAATATCAGAGTGTTATATTGAATCAATTAGCAGTTAACACGTTAAAGATTGCGGATCAACTTTTAAATTATAAATAATAAGTAAAATATATAATTAATCAAGCTGGAAAATCTAAATGATGTATTAGGGGTGAATTTTTTTGAACACTTTTCAAAATAATTTGTTCAAAAATTAAACCTGTAAGAATACCTTGGGTATTAATATGTTGAAATTTTTACCATATTTTTTTTTCATCATGCACACTAATAAGTATGATTGTTATTTTTCAATTGTTATCGTTCTTACATAAATTATTGTTCATGAATTTCAGTTTGTTAACGATTAAAAAAGATAAAATTCACAAATGTTATTAGTAAAACCATAATAGTTAAATAAATAAAGAAAACATTTTCTAAAATTATGTGTTGACAATATCGTTCAAAAAGTACAATCTTACTTGTACATCTTTTAAGAAATACAATCTTACTTATACTTGAACATCAATTTCAATTTTCTGTTAAAATCAATCCACCCCGTCCAAAAATGATCTTCCATTATCAAAATTTGTTGCTCCATTCATGAATTTCTTTTTATTTATTTTCATGACCTACTTCTATCAAAGCTACATGAACAGTTTTTGTCATGTTACTCTTGAGTCTTGACAGCCTTCCCTAAAATAGCTAGGCGTGATTGATCCATATATGCCAAGCTGAAAGCTTGTTACTGGCAACAGAGGGCTTTTGCTAATAATATAATGAAATATTTCATTAATTAATTATATGAGAGAAAGCTACACATGATATTTATTTTTCCACAATTATTTCCCTTCTTTTAAATAAAGAACTCCTTTTTGTGTTTTAGATATTTTTAAGGACCGGGATTGGTTACTAGCAAGGATTGGTTGCTAGTAAAGATTAGTACTATATTTTATTTAATTTAAAGAATTGTATTAAGAAATTTTAAGTAATATTAAATTATTTTTTAACTAAAAAAATACGAAATGACTATAATAAAAAATGATTTTAATAATAATATCGAAAAATAAAGGGGAAAACATATTGCATTGGTAATGCTTCAACAAGGTTAAGGAATTTATGTATTTGTACAATTGCATATAAAAGCGTCGTTTTGTTTTTGATTTTTTTTTTTTTGGAAAAAATTAATAATTTTGTTTTTAATTTAATTTATTTTTTATCAAAGGAAAAGTATGTTACTATTTACTAAGACAATATCAAGGTGGATTTGATATAGAATAAACATAATTTAATATGTTTTTAATAGTAATAACATTTCTATGAGTGGTGTTGTTCTCTATGTTATCATTTAATATATACAAAAAGATCTAAGGGAAAATGGTGATAATCATCATACATTTCGTGGGATTGGAAACGTTTATATATGGAGAATGCATTTATTACTATTTTAATGTGTATAATATTTGTGCTTTCATATAATTTTGTCGAGCCAAGAGACATATTCTACATCCGAGTATAAGGGAGATGTGTAATTTCGTCCAATTGAGACATGTCCCTCTTAATTTAAAAAAAAAAAAAAAAAAACTCTAAATAGAAGACAAATGTTGGCTATAATAGAAAACGAAAATTAATATGATATGCATGTTCAGTTAGTTGTCTATATGAAATTGTGAGGCTAGTTAGTAACTCCACAAAATTCAATTCATTGTGTTCCTTTAGGATGGTATTTATTATATACATGAGGGAGACTATTCACTTCATCTCTTGATGACTGTTCATATTACTTATTTATTTATTTCCATTATATTCACCCAATCCTGATGATTAGGTGTCAACATTCTCCCCCTTAATCTAAAGGGATGTTTGTGAGTCCAAGCATCATTTTGAATCGTTCAAGCTTTTCTCTTCCATGTGCTTTGGTGAAGATGTCGGCAATTTGCTCATTAGTGGAACAATGACGGAGATGGATTGTTTTTGCCTCAACATGATGTCGAATCATATGATATTTGGTATTGATGTGTTTCGTTCGATCATAGAACTTTGGGTTCTTGGCCAACATTATTGCAGAGGTATTGTCAATCATGAGTGGAGTTGATTGTACTTGTTTTACCTGCAAATCTTCAAGAATTTTCTTGAGCCACACAATTTCTTTTGTTGCTTCAACTACTCCCACATATTCTTCTTCTATTGTGGAATCTGCTAGAACTGATTGTTTGCGTGATCTCCAGGAGATAGCTCCTGATCCAAGACTCATAGCATATCCTGAAGTAGATACCCTAGTTTCTTTGTCTCCATCGAAGTCTGAATAAGAGTATCCATTCAAACTAAAGTCGTCCACCTGTGTATACTTGATTCCATAGTCTTGAGTTCCCTTCAAGTACCTTATAACTCTTTTTGAGTATCCCTCACAAGGCTTTTCCATAAACCTGGAGAGGATTCCAACAAAAAATGAAATGTCTAGTTTGGTAGTAGTTAGGTAGTTGAGACTTCCTACAAGTTGTCTATACTTTGTTGCATCCTCAAATTCTTTTCCTTCAATAGGTGTGAGCTTTAAGTTTTGTTCCATTAAAGTAGTAAGAGGATTGCATTCGGTCATGCCAAACCTCTTCCACATATCTCCATTGTATTTCTTTTGAGAAAGAAATATGGACTTCAGATGTTGGGTTACTTCAATACCAAGATAGTAATGAACATAGCCCAAATGAGTCGTTTCAAAACTTTTCCCCAATTCCTTCTTTATGGATGCAATGTAGCTTTCATTGTTCCCTATCATCAAAATATCATCTACATATACTACAAGATATACAACTATTTTGCCAACTTTCTTGACAAATAAAGTTGCATCATCAAGATCATAATGTTTGAAATTCAGTTTCAAAAGATGCTCAGTTAGTTATTCATACCAAGCTCGCAGTGCTTGTTTGAGGCCATACAAGGACTTCAGAAGATTACATACTTTATGTTCATGTCCTTTCACAGCAAATCCTTCAGACTCGGACATAAAAAACATTCTGTTTTAGATCTCCATTCAAGAAAGCAGTTTTTACATCCATTTGATCGCCTTTCCAACCGTTTTGAGTTGCTAGGGCAAAGAGTGTCTGGATGCTAGCTCATTTTGTTGTGGGGGAAAAAGTCTCCTCATAATTGCCCCTTCCTTTTGTGCAAAACCTTTTGCAACAAGCCTAGTTTTGTGCTTGCCAAGTGAGCCATCAGCTTTGTACCTATTCTTATAGACCCACTTGTAGCCAGTTGGTTTGGTTCCTAATGGAAGATCAACCGGCTTCCAAGTGTCATTCTTTATGAGGGAATCATACTCTTTTTGCATCACTTCTTTCCATTCATCATGAGAAGTAGCTTCTTTGAAGCAAGTTGGTTCAAAATCTATAGACAAGTTCAATTCACAATCATAAGAAACATCCATATCAATATGTGAATTAGAGTCATCTACATCACCTCCATTTTGCCAGTTTGAATTTTTAGTTCTGGTCTTTCCAACCTCATCAGGATGAACATTTTCAAGTATCTTTGTCAACCACTTTGGAGGACCTTTTTCAGATGGTACAGGCTACTCCACTAATTGAGTTGGGACTGAATCAAGATTGAGTCTCCCAATTCTGTCAATCACATCACTTAAATCATCATCTGTTGTTGGAGTTTGATGTAGGGGAATGTGTTCTTCAGAAGAAGATTCCACATGTTGATCTAGTATAGGAATCCCCCCTTCAAGATATGGAATCTGATTATCAAACTCTTGAAAGATTTTGCTTTTGCGAATCTATCCAAGCGATCAAGTTGCCGCTCATCAACATTGTCAGTTTTGGATGACTCAAGAAAAATTACATCTCTAGATACAACAAACTTTTTATTTACTTCATCATAGAGATGGTATGCTTTGGTGGTGTTTAAATACCCCAGGAAGATACACTTACGACTTCTTGCACCAAGTTTGTTTCTATGTACCTTTGGTATCAAGGCATAATAGGTGGAACCAAAGACCCTAAGATGCTTTACCAAAGGAACATGTCCATACCACATTTCATATGGAGTCTTCTTTCTGATAGCATTAGATGGACATTTGTTATTTATATATGCAGCACACAGAATAGCATCAACCCAAAACATTATCTTTACATTTTTTAAGAAGAGCATGGATCATACCATATTTAAGATTTTCCTATTCACTCTTTCAGCTACACCATTCTGTTGGGGATTATAAGGCACATTTGTTTGATGTTTGATCCCATGTTGGCAAAGATAGTTTTCAAATTGATTTGATGTGTATTCTTTTCCATTATCAGTGCGAACAGACCCAATATGAGATTGTGAATCATTTTCAATCCATTTATGAAAGTTCTTGAATGTTTGAAAAGCATCATATTTGTTCTTCAATAAATAAACCCAACACATTTTGGTGTATTCATCAATAAATGTCATCATATATTTATTTCCATTTTCAAAAGGAACAAGCATTGGACAACATAAATCTGAATGAATGAGTTCAAGTTTTCTATGTGCTCTTGAATACGAATCATGAAAAGACTATTTGCTATGCTTTACTAGAATGCAAGCATCACATTGCTTAAGTTTCCTAGGAATTTTAGGCAAATCAGCAACACCATTTTTTCAACAAGTGGACGCTGTCATAGCTCAAATATCTAAATCTAGCATGCCATAATAAACTTGGTGGAAGTGTACCTTCTTCATGATGAGAATTTTATGAGAAATGTTGTGCACGAGCAGAGGTTCCTTGCAACTTGAGAAGCCTTTCTTCTTATATTCCCCTCATGACAAGTGAGTGGTCAGATGCTTTTCTTACCTTGAGCTTGTCATCAAACATATGAATGGAATGACCTTGCTCGCAGATGTGGACCAAGGATAGCAAGTTTCTCTTGAGCTGTGGGAGATAGAGAACACGATGCAGAAGAAAGTCTGGAAGACTAGGAAATTGAAGCTTGATTGTGCCAAGCCTTGATGGCTTCATTTTTGATTGGTCTGCAAAGTATACTGCTCCATCAACATTGTGAGTAAATTCTTCAAAAAAATCTTTTCTATGATTCATGTGGCAGGTTGCTCCGGAATCAAGTAACCAATCATTTTTCCATGAAGCAAGTGAAGCATTAAATAAATCTTGATTTACTCCAATATCACATTGTGCCACAACATAGTGAGCAGATTCAAGTGCTTTACCTTTGTCTGTATCATCAGTTTTACCTTTCTGTTGGTTTCATTGCTGTTCAATTTTTCCCATGGTAACTTGCATGTAGAGGCATCATGTGATCCATTGCTTTTGCAGCATATGTAGTGCAAATTTGCCTTTTCTCCTTGAGAGTGTATGCCCCACCTTCCTCTGAATTATCTTCCTCTTCCTTTGGAAGAATCTTTAGCAGGATTCTTTTCTTTATGAGAAAGGCACACAGCCTCTTTAGAAGATTCAGAGGTTGTCTTCTTTCCAAAAGTTCTCTCTTTCAACAAACTTTTTCACAAGAGAGTCAAAGGTGACATCTTTGAGATTTCCATTCTCTTGTAATGAATCAAGATAATTGGAGTAAGTAGGATAAAGTGCCTTGATAAAAGCAATGAGAGGAATATCTGATTCAAACTTAGTGGATTTAATATCATGCATTATAGATTTTAATTTAGATGCAATAGCAAGAGGATCATTATTTTTTAGTTCAAGAGTGAAGAGTTTAATCATGAGCTGTACAACTTCAAGAGCAAAATGTGAGTCATAGAGTTCTTTTAGCTTTTGTAAGACTTCAAAAGCAGTTGAAAATGGTGAAATATGGCAACTCACCTCTTCATTTACAGATGTTGTGATTAATGCATAAGCTTTGTTGTTCTTGTTTTCCCAAATGATGAGCTCTTTGTCTGATGTAGGCTATTCTGGCTCTTTGTCTCTGTCTCCAACACACACTCCTTTCCACAACTCATTGAAAATGAGCATGTGTTTTATCATCCACGACCACTCAAGATAGTTCTCTTTGCCAGTGAGAACTATTCCCACAATGGATATCACTAAATGCATGCTGCAACAAAAATTTCGCTACAAAATTTTACTCCTAATGGGAAAAAATATAATTCTAATATGACTGGAAAGAAAATTCAAATGTCAATACATAGGACTGTACAACGCATTCAACCAGATAACACTCTGAATTGGACAGTGTAAATACACAAAACTTTGTAGTGCATTCAACACGAGCTCCCTCCATGTGTAGATCTACACTTCATCTTTTGATGATTTCCTATCTTGGTAAAAAAAAACTGAAGTAACAAGGGACAAGTATTCTCACGATCAACAAGGGGCGGTGGTCACAAAGGGCCAGGATCTCGAGCTTGGAGAGCTGGAGTCTGAACATTGTTGATTATCAATTCTAAGATGTATTTTTATAAATTTTATATTAATTATTAAAATTAAAATTAAATATTAATGATAAATTAAATTTTATATTTAATATTTAAAAACCATTTATTCAATTTTATTGTAATTAATAAATTCCGTAAAATTAAAACTAAAATAAAAATTTTATTATGAATTTAATTATGAATAACATGTTATATTAATTTGTTAAAGAGAAAAGATTAATCCCATTCTCCTTAAGAAAAATTCTCCTTAAGAAAACAATGTAGTGAACAACAATGCACGTAGACGGAAACTTACCATACAATCATGGAAAGCGTCGAGAGAGGGAAGTATTTTATGGCCATTACTAAAAGCATAGAACCATTTACAATAAAAGTTTCCAAGTCTACTTGGCACGGCCATTAGAATACTGTAAAGTTAGATAGCGTTGTTAGTTGTACTAATTCCAAGCGTCGAGAGAGGGAAGTATTTTATGGCCATTACTAAAAGCATAGAACCATTTACAATAAAAGTTTCCAAGTCTACTTGGCACGGCCATTAGAATACTGTAAAGTTAGATAGCGTTGTTAGTTGTACTAATAGAATTACACATTCTTCAAAGGGTACCCATCCTTCACTGACACAGATCGTAGTGAATATCATATCAATAATTTATTTAATCACATAATGAAACAACTTTGTATCTCCATTCCTCTCTAATATGGATTATGCATGTTCCTACGGATTAGAGGGATAATTAATCGAGCCTGACGTTGTATCCACCTCGGCGTTAAATGTATCTGAATATATATATGGATTTCACACTGCAAGGAAAACATGCTTTTGCGAAGGCACTACTCCATTTTTAATGTGTACAGAAGGGCTTTTATTAAAGGTGGATTTTTATTAAAGGTGTATGTTCACAAGTTTTATTTTTGCGAAGCCATTAAATATTAGATAGTGCATGGGTTGGCCAATGGATTCCACAATAGGAAAAACATGTTTTTGCGAAGGCACTTCTCCATGTTATATTAATGGTGAATTTTTATTAAAGGTGTAGGATCACCAGTTTTAATTTTGTGTAACTGAAAATTGTGAAAAGCATTAGTACTCATACACTAATTTGTTTATACATTACAAGTGATAATTTTAAATATATCCTTTATATTTGAATTTTGTATATTATAGAAGAGGATTTTTTTATAAACAATTAATGGGATATGTATTAATATTAACGATATTAATATATATAGTTATAACCTATATTGATACAATAAGATGTAAAGTGAATTATAAAATAATAAGTTAATTTTAAAATATTGCTCTAAGTATGTAATAAATTTATAGATGTTTTAATGTGTTTATATAAATGTATATCAAGTATATTAAGATCCAATCTAGCTCACATTGATGAAGTGAATAAATAAAAAACATAATGATAGGGTTAAATTAAAAGAAATATCAAATTGATTTCACTTCTTTTTAACCACTTATTGATGTTTTTGGCGCCTTTCGCATTTTACTTCTCTATGAGTGTTCAACTATCTTTTACTTTTGAATTGTTGGATATAAAAAGTATTAAATTTCTATTATGGATTTCATTTCTTTTTTAGATTTTCCAACCACACCCTCCTCACTATGAAGCCATGCATCTATAGTAGAGGCAAGCTTAAAGGTTTTTCTATAGTGCTCGGTAGTATACTTATGGTATCAAGTATTTGAAAGTTGTGAACATGTGTATTTGTTGTGTGATTTAGTACACTAAAAATATGTGAAACAACATTCAAGGAAGCAAATCCATATACATGTTACTTGGTAAATTCATATATACCTTGTAATGTTAGTATGTGAGACTAGAATAGATGGATTAGTGCATTCCATCAATGCTATCACACCACATCAAATGTTTTGGCCCCATGCATTTTATTGTGTGCTAGTTGATGAATTAGTGCCTCATCAATAGTGATACAAGATCACCTAAGTGGACCAATTTGGCATATTCTATGTTCTTTCCATTCATTGCATGCGAGCATGGCCTCATACTACTTTTGTGTGGGTGCAAGCTAATGATGGTCCCTCATTATGCGTTAGTGGCAATGCAAACCTAAGAAACAACAATATGTTAACCTGGAGGGATTATTGGAGGCACTTACACAATGAATTTGAAGATGGTGTATAAAAATGAGATGCAGGAAAATGAATTAGAATTTTAAATATGTAATTTTTATTTATAGAAATTGTGTCTCATTATGAGAATTTTGAGTTTTCCTAACATTGGTATGTTATCTTTCATGCAAAATCTAGATCATATGAATTTGTTAGAGCAACATTTGAGTATATATATATATGTATATGTATATGTATATCTGTGTGTGTGTGTGTGTGTGGAGGGAGAGAGAGAGAGAGAGAGACTCAATGTCTTCTAGTGCAACATATCCATTGTTTTTTCAAATGGTTAAGGCCAAAAAAGGCTAAAATGGACATAAACAAGGGATATATTTTAATATTTTGATATACGTCAAGATAAAATTGTATTAAAAATAATAATAAAATATTATTATTGTTTTTAATTATATATCTAGAATTTACATAGATGGGACAATATGTGTCTGTAGTTTCATGGAAAATAGGTTTATCTATCCTATAGAAAAATAACATCAAATATAGAGCCAAATGTATGCTTTCTAAAAAAAAGTTGTTTTGTGTCTTTGAACCTATATCTAAAGAAACTAACTCATCACGTACAAAAGATTCTCATTTGTAAAAAAAAAATAATTCAAAAATTCATGTGCATGTTTCTAGCACTAAAAACATGCACACATTTCTAGCAATAACTACATGTGCATGTTCCTATCGCTAAAAACACACACACATTCTCGATGTTAGGAATGCACACATGTTCCTATAGCTAGGAAATTTAAAACATGGGAAAAGGTTCAAGTGGGGTTTAGGGGAGTTAGCAGTAGAGAGAGGAACAAAGAGGTCGTGGGAGACAAAGGGAGAGAGTATGTATGGGAGGGATAGAATGAGTGGGTGAGTGAGATGAAAACATGTGTAGAGAGAAAGTTGGTGAGGGTTGAAAAGTGAGAGATATATGGAAAGATAATGAGGAAGAGGGAGATAGGGAGGAATTTAGAGGGAGGAGAAAGATTGTGTGAGTGAGTGAAAATGATGGGAAAGAGAAAAAAAGAGAGGGGGAGAAAGAAGAGGGGAAAGAAAGGAAGAGAGAGATATAGATATATGTCTAAGGAGGGTAAGAGAATGAGTGAAGGGGAGGGAGTGAGGGAGAGAAAGCATGATATTGGGAGGGAGATAGAGTGATGGAAAAGAGAGAGAGTTTGAGGGTTTTTTGTTTTATGAAGTAGGTACTAAGGATGGGTGAGTGCAATAGAAAAATAGAGGAAGGGCGAGGGAGGAGAAGAGAGGATGAGAGGGTATGACGAAGCGACTAAAGGGGGTGAGAGAGAAGGAAAGATAGATAGAGAGAGAGATAGAGAGAGTGCATGTTATGAATCATGTGCGTAGAAATGATAGGAATTGAATAATTACAACCCATTTTGAGGATGAGACCTACATTTATAATGAATACAATGTATAATATGGGATGATCCTGAGATTAGGTCTCCTCGGTGTGTGTGGGTGTGTGTGTGTGTCTATATATATATCCTCAGTAGGGGTGTGCGTGTGTGTGTATGACACAAAGGGTACAATCATCATGAAAGGTTATATCTTGGATAAAATTCTAACAATATTAATGTAATAAGTCAATATAGACACAAAGTTGGAGGGGGCAGAGAGACAAAGTGTGTGTTATAAACCATGTACCTTGAAATCATAAGAATCCAATAAGTATAGTCCACTTTAAGGGGAACATCTCTATTTGTAATGGCTATAATGTACAATACAGGATGAGATGATCCTCATACAAGGTCTCATGGTGTGTGTTTGTGTGTGTAGGACACAAATGTTATAATTGTAATGAAAGGTTATTTCCCACATAAAAATATAACAATGCTAATGTAATAACTCAACATAGAGATAGATTTGGAGGGCAAAGACAAAGATATAGAGAGAGTGTATTATGAACCATGTGCCTTGAAATTATAAGAATCCAATAATTATAGTCCAATTTGAGAGGGAGACCTCCATTTATAATGAATACAAAATATAATACAAGATGAGATGATCCTAAGACTATATATATATATATATATAAAGACACAAAAGGTATAATTATAATGGAAGGTTCTATCATAGATAAAAATATAACATTGTTAATGTAATAACTCAATATAGAGATAGAGTTAGAGTGGGGGAGGCAGACAGACAAAGTGTGTGTTATGAAACATGTGCCTTGAAATGTTAAGAATCCAATATAATTACATTCAACTTTGAGGGCGAGACTCCATTTATAATGAATATAATATATAATACAAGATGAGTTTATCCTAACACTAGGTATCCTTGGCATGTGTGTGTGGGGGGGAAATAAAGCGTACAATTATAATGAAGGGGTATAATGAAAGGTTCTATCCTACATAAAAATATAATAATGTCAATGTAATAACTCAATATAGAGATAGAGTTGGAGGGGGGAGAGAGGCAGGCAGACTGTGTGTTACGAATGATGTTCCCTCAAATGATAAGAATCCAATAATTACACTCCACTTTGAAGGGAAAATATCTTGTAATTAATACGATGTGTAATAAAGGATGAGATGACCCTAAGGCTTGTTGGGTATGTGTTAAATTATTTCCACATGTGTTATTGTTAGGTGTTGTTACGTTGTACCAGACGCAGTGGGGGTTGGAAACTCCCCCTACCATGGGGATTGTAAGGGGGTGGTATCCCCCCTGAGCAAGGTTTAGGGTAGCCCAAGGATGGTGGGTGGACCCAAGGATGGCAGGTAGACCTACCTGTGGTTTTGCACATGAAAATTTTTTCCCATGGTATTTTGTAGATCCGGTCAAGGGAACTACAGTTATTTTCTAATCTAGGGCTAATGGATTAAGCTTTATGAATGTTTCAATATCAAAGGAATACAATGAAAAATCAATCTAGTTTTCCTAGTTTGGGTTTTTGTTGAAAAACTTGTATAGCCTCAGGATGAAGGATGGAGACTTGGTGATAGATATTTAAATGCCTTCAATACTACGGTAAGTCAATTGTTATCTGTTGATACTAAGATTTCGGAAGAAAATAAGGGAATCAGTCTATTGTGTTCTCTACCAAATTCACGGGATAGTGTGGTTGTTATTATAGGTAGTAATACAATTACCTTAAAGTTTGATGAAATAGTCTCATCCTTTTTGTTGAAGGAGATGACACGGAAAATGATGGAGAGATAGAATTGAGATGCCTTGTCTGTAAGAGGATGGTCATAGACAAGAAACAAAAATAAGTCCTCAAGTGGTAGATCTAAATCTAGAGGGAGATATAAAACTCCAAGAAAATATGTATAGGTATGCTATAAATGCAGAAAACAAGGGCACTGCAAAATGGATTGTAGATCTAAACATCATGAGAAAGGAAAGGGATTTGATGATGCTCATCCTACAGAAGCAAAAACCACCTCATATGAAGGCGGGGATGTGTTCTTTGCCTCTTTTTGAAGTGAACACATAGATCATGAGGCATGGTTGATTGACTGAGATGCATCTTTTCACTTCACTATCCATAGGGAGTGGTTCTGCGAGTATGAGAAATGTCATGGTGGTGATGACTTCCTAGGGGATGGAAAGAAGGCTAGAATGATAGGACATGGAAAAATAAAGTTTAAGTTGCAAGTTGGAAGGATTAAAACACTTCGTGGTGTTCTACACATTCTTACATTGACAAGAAATTTAATTTTCATAAGCAAGATGGATGATGCAAGTGTTGAAAAATTGTTTGAGAAAGATACTTGTAAGATTGTTAGGGAAGCATTGTTGTTTATGTGGGGAGTTCACATTGGAACTTTCTACAAGCTTCTGGGTAGCATTATTATTTATGGGTGTAGCAATTCTATGGTTACTGAAAGTGGAGCAAAAAATCTAGTGCTCTACAGAGAAATGACTATGTTGTGGCATCAAAGACTTGGACATATTGGAGAGAAGGGCCTTCGATAAGGAAATGGTATGGTAAAAAGTATGTCTAATTTCTCTTTGGATTTTTATTTCTCTAAACATTGTGTATATGGGAAGTAGAATCAAGTCAGTTTCTCCTCTAGTGCTAAGAGGGCGAACGGAATATTAGAATTTGTGTATAATGATGGATTTGGATCTATGTCAGTTCCATATGTTGTACCTAAATCCTCCCTAGGATAATAACAACAATCCTATTGGTTGGTGGAAAGGGCCTATTCAGAGACCTTGTTTAAGAATAGTTACAAAAAAATTTAATAAAAGCGATGAATTTGTAAGACAAAATAGTGACAAGGATCTCCACTACTGTTACGTCTTTGTCTTTGAGTTACATGATTTGCAAAATCAATTATATGCCATTTTCACGAGAAAATCTCCACACAATTTTTTTTTAAAGGGGGTCAAGATTGTGCAATTACCATGTCAACTCTTCCAAGCCACAAATCGAGCCCTGAACTCCACCAAAGCCAATGCCAATGCAAGGTGCAAAATCAAGAGGAGGTGCCCACAGGGCCAATATGTGCTTAATGCATTGAAAAGCTATATGAGTGTTCGTGTATATAAATAATAATGAAGTTCATTTCTTATAAGTGTTGGTTGCTTATTTATGGGTTTCATATCAAAACTAAGACAAAAGTTGAGGAACTCCACTACTGGATAAGAGACAAACATTTGAGAGAGAGGGAACTGAAGGTGGATATGGATCAGTGGTGGAAAAATAAAAACTCATTAAAAAACATTTCTGTGTATAATGATATTTAGATATTTTAACACACATCATGGGAGGAAACCAAAACTATAGCATGATAAGAGAATGTATCAATGTGAATTCTTGGAGCCTATGTGACAATATTGAAGTCATTGTATATTTTTTCATCATACATTTCTTTCTATTTCAAAGCTTCCATTCTGGAGGAAGCTACATAAAATAATGATGTAGCCCTAAAGATGAAGAGGAAAAATTGTGAAAGTAGTCACTCATAGGAAAATCATGCCTCTGATGTGATCAAGATTGTCTTACATACTCCTCCAAAGAAAATTTCCCAGTCATGTTTCTTTTCAAAGTCTAGTTCTTTTAAAAAGATAAAATTCCGCAAGCAGTCCATATGATTTGACAAAGGTACGTAAGCAATTCATAGTTCCATGTTCAAATAAATATTCCATGTGTGATATAAGCTCTATTGCCTCTAATGGTATAATGTATTTTTTCCCAGCACCACACTATTCACCTTCACTTGATCCAAGTCTCATGATCTACCTTTCCATACAAGATGGAGGTGATTTAGACCCCTCAACATCCAACCACTCTTGATGTTCTATCTAGTAAAGAGCAAACTAGCATCCATGCTTCTTCGGGTACTTTGCATACAATGGTCACCTCAAGCCTTCCCTCTTCACATTTGGTTTTCTTTGGTGAAAACATGAATGATAAAATGCATCAAATGGATACAAATCTAGAGCTTGGCTCCAAGATGGAAAATGAGGGAAGCTACGCCACCTTATTAAGGAATACATCAGCCAATGTTTGCACATTTGCAAAGCGCATTGTTCCTAAAATTTCCATGATGCCATTATCAGGAAGGATGACACCAATTTCAAGAAAAATTGAAATCAATTTGCAGGATATGGATGTTGCCTTATTTGAAGAAATCTTAGAGTTGTCAAAGACTTGGTTGTCAACAAGACATGCTTGGTGTGCATTTGTGAAGTGTGCAAAATCAATATTTTAGATGGTGCAAGCCACAATATTTTTGGAACAACTGATCAAGACTAGCTGCTTGAGAAACCTATGATGGTATTGGTTGTCATACTCAACAATAGTTAAGTTCCACTTGTAGACAAGAGTGTGATGTTAGCAGAAGAGGGCAAGCATTCTCTTGAAGCCGATAATGTTCAACCTCAAATGATAGAGTATACAAAACCTGCCTTGGATGATATTCTACAGGAAAACATTAGTCTAGAAACTCCAAAAGAAAAATGGAATTTTGACACTCTTGTCGCACAATTATGGTGCTATTGTTATTTTTTAAATGATTTGACAACTGAAGTGCTAGCAGAAAAGTGAAATAGTTATGAAGGTCTACGCGAATTTCTTCGACTTCATGGTCAGGAGGCTTTCTTGCAAAAAGGGGAGCATGTAGATATTGAGAAATATTGACTTACTATGGAAGGAACATTTACAAGCATTGAAGTTTGTTCAACAAGTGGTTGGTTTTTTAGGACAAGGCTGCAACTGTGTGCAAGCATTATTCAATGGAGTGAATATACTGGCTGGTGCTGGCCTTCTTGGATAAGTCAAGCATTTTTATTTTTGTTTCCCTTAATTTCTCGTCACACAAGTTTTTATTTTGACATTCTTGTAAATGTGTTAGAAAACCTGCATAGATGAATCTAGCTACTAAAGGTTGAACACACAACTTTGCAGAGCAAAAACACTAAAATAAAATTGAAAGAGCAAAAGAATGATTCATTAGAAAATAGGTTACAATGCTCATGATATAGCATTACTGGGTGAAAATTCCAAGGTAATGCACCATAGTGATGATCAATGAGAAGACTCAACACCTACAACAAGTCCTGGAGAGAACTAGCCAGTTGCAGAGTAAACGAAGGAGCAAATCAGGGAGTAAATCATGCAGAAGAGCTAACCAGTTGCAGAGTTAAAGAAGGAGCAAATCACGGAGTAAATCATGCAAAATAACTAACCAGTTCGGAGTTAAAGAAGGAGCAAATCAAGGAGTAAATCATGCAGAAGGAATCTTGCATGTAGTCTCATGCTCTAACTAAGAGTCTGAATGTAGGTGTGTAGTACTTCCAATAGCCCCCCTGAACACCACTATGGGAAAAAATAGAAAATGGGCCCTGACAACTAAGGCCAAAGGTCACCCAAAATATAGTGCAACTTGTAATAAAATTGATGAAAGAGGGAAAAACTCGTGGGAAAACACCCCCCTCAAAATACAATGCAATCAAAAGAAAAGTGGAAGAAAAGACAATTGCTAAGCAACTGTGTCCTTCACTCCAAGATGATCGCGTAGAGAGAAAAACCTCTTCTCAGTGAATGTCTTGGTGAAGATGTCTGTAGTCTATTCTGTGGAAGGACAGAACTGTAAATCAATGACCCGATCATGTACTAAGTCTCTGATGTAGTGCATGTGGATCTCTATATGCTTCGTCTACTGTCGCTGTAATGGATCCCTGCAAAATTTGAGAGTGCTTTGGTTGTCACACCAGATGACAATGGGTTGGTGGAATTGGATGCCCAACTCAGTGAGGAAGTGTTGTAACCAAAGAGCCTGAATGGTGATGTTGACTACTCCTCTGTACTCGGCCTCAACTAAAGAGAGAGCAATAGCAGCCTACTTCTTGCTCGACCAATAGATAGGGCCAAATCCTAAACTGAGTGAATATCCAGAGGTGGACTTGAAATCAATGTTGTCTCCCACCCAATCAGAATCTGTGAAGCCAAGGAGATTCAATGCAGTGCCTGCTGCATAGTGAATCCCGAAGGTGATGGTGTCCTGCACATATTGGAGGATGTGCTTGGCAGCATTCCAGTGTAGCTCATGTGGCCCTTGCATGTATCTGGAAATTACCCCTACTACATATGAGAGATTTTGTCTGGAGTGGGTGAGGTACAATAAGCTCCCCACTAGCTGTCGGTAAAGAGTGCTTTCAACTAATGGAGTGTCACCTCCATCCTCAAGGTGGACCCCAGATAGAAAAGGAGTCGGTGCTGGCTTGTAGTTAGTCATGTGAAATATCTCGAGATCCCGTGCATACTTAGCCTCAGAGAGTTTGATGCCTGTGGCATCCTGGCTGATCTCAAGACCAAGAAAGAAGTGTAATGGACCCATGTCCATCATCAAGAACCTATCACACAAGGCCCTCTTGACTATAGCAATGGCTGAAGCTGAGCTACCAGTTATCAGGAGATCATCCACATACAAAACTAAGTTAAGAAGATAATAATGTGTCCTGAGCATGTAAATATTCGGATCAGACTTACATCTTTTGAAGTTTTGTGATAAGAGAAAAGAATCCATCTTTGCATACCAAGCTCTCGGGGCCTACTTAAGGCCGTAGAGAGATTTCTTTAGTCTGCAAACCAAAGATGAATCCTGAATGAAACCATGTGGCTTCTCCATGTAAATATCCTCTGATATGTCTTCATGAAGAAAGGCATTCTTCACATCCATCTGATGTACTTCCCATCCCTGGGCAGTCGCAATGGCAAGTGTAAGGCATATGGAATCCATCTTTGCTACTGGAGCAAAGGTCTCATCGTAATCAATGACATGCACTTGTTAGAAGCCTTTAGCTACTAGCCTTGCTTTCCATCTGGTGATTTGCCCATCTGCAGCACTCTTGGTCCTGTAAACCCATTTGCATCAGGCAAGTTTCCTTCCTGAAGGAAGGGGGACCAGATCCCAAGTCTGGTTCTTAAGGAGGGAGTTATACTCCTCCTCCATGGTGGACTCCCAGGATGGATGCCAAGTAGCCTCAGCATAAGACTGTGGATCAGAAGACTAAACCAAATGACAATGCCAGGATGGCGATGCTTCAGTGACAGTGAGGGCAAGAGGAGGCTCAATAAACTCTGAGCTAGTCCTCTGCAGATTAGAATTATTCCCAACAAGACCATTTATAACACCTGGGTGGTCTAGTGCATATATCTCACTTAAGCTCCCCATTCACTGATTTATGATAGGGGAATTTGATTCAATGTTAGAAGCTTGATCTGGGCTTGGATGTGGATCATCATATGCATGCACTAGATTTGTATCTGAAGACTCTGTCTCTACATCTGCATTCTCTACCACAGCATCTGCGTGCTCTGTATCTTCATCTGAGTGTACTGAGTCATCATCTCGGACATGAGGTAGATAAAAGGTGTTTTCATGCAGCAATTGAGGTGCATGCAAGATACTTTCTTCGAATTTGAAACTTCGCTCAATGATGAGCTTGCCCGTAGAGGAAATCAGGAGTTGGTATCCCTTCACACCATCAGGGTATCCAACAAAGATGAACTCAATGCTCTGTGGATCAAGAGCTTTCCTCTTTTCAAATGGGATCCTAGCCCATGCTCGGGAGCCGAAAACATGGAAGTGGGTGACCTCTGGTTTAGTGCCGTTCCGAGCGTCAAAGGGGGTTTGATCCTTGACAAACCTATGAGGAGATCTGTTCTGGATGTAGTTAGCACAATTAAGGGCTTCGGCCCATAGATTATGAGGCAGTGACTTAGCATGCAACATGCAGGAATCCATCTCTTTGAGAGATCGGTTCTTTCTCTCAGCAACTTCGTTCTACTGCGGAGTGTATGGAACTGTGTACTGCAACTGTATGCCAGACTAAAGGCAAAGGTTTTGAAGTGCTGTGTTAACATATTCCCCCCCATTGTCTGTATGGAGTGCTTTTATCTTTCTCTCTGACTGTGTCTCAACTAGTGCCTTGAAATCTTCAAAGTGTGCAAAAACTTCAGATTTGTTCCTGAGAAGATACAGCCAAGTATACCATGAGAAATCATCAATAAATGTAAGCACATACCTTGCTTTGTTGATGGAAGGATGAGGAAAAGGCCCCATGAGATCACTACCAATCAAATCTAGAGGAGAGGATGCTCTGTGAGTCTTGCCAGTGTCAAACATTTCTCTAGGATGTTTGCCAAGGACGCACCCTTCAC
>APFE031077181.1:0-50840 GCA_000404065.3 Pinus taeda | reverse complement strand
ATGTGGGAAAACTTACCTTTGGTCCATGGTAGTTAGTCCTTGGAATTTGAACCTATGGCTTTTGGACCATGGCATCTCGACAGACGTGTTGATCCCTAGTATTGAGTTGATGGTATTGGTTATTTATGGTTTTGGCCCATGGTATTGTTTTATTTTATTATTATTATTGAGCCCTATGATCCATGATTTGAGGAAGAGCTTGCCTATATAAAGCAAAGGAGATCATTTGGCTTAGGCACGCTTTTTGGTTGAATATCTTAAGATCTGATATATTGGGTTATTGTTTCAAAAGCTCGGTCTATATGAAAGTGAAGTGGAAAGCGAATCTGTGAAGGGTGATCTCTCGAGCATTGCAGCTGTGGAAGTGAGGAGGCGCCGCAGGAGTCGCCGCAGGAGGCGCCACAGGAGGTGCCGCAGGAAGTCGCCGCAGGAGGCGCTGCAGAAGTTGCCGCAGGAGTCGCCGCAGGAGTTGCCGCAGGAGGAGCCATAGGAGGTGCCGCAGGAAGTCGCCGCAGGGGGCACCGCAGGAGACGCCGCAGGAGGCGCCACAGGAGACGCCGCAGGAGGCGCCGCAGGAGGCGCCGCAGGAGGCGCCGCAAGAGATCTGGTTATCTGGGTGACTTACTGGTACTTGATGATCATTTGATATTTATGGATCCAGTTTGAAAATTTATGAAAAGTGGTCCTTGAAAGAAGAGAAGTAGGGGGTTGTAGCTCCCTTCCAGGAGAGACTGGAAAACGAGAGAGAGTTGTAGCTCTCTGCAGGTTGCAGCCTGCGTACTGGCAAAGGACTGCAGCAGTACTAGACCATTGTAAAAGGAGTTTCTAATTTGAAAGAAGATAGAGACATATTGCAGCAGGTGGTTTTCACCCACATTGGGTTTCCACCTTATATCTGGTGTTCTTTGATGTGACTGTCTATTTTTCTTGTTCATGCTCATTGTTTTATGGTACTGATATGCAAAAATAATTCAAAGTATAAATAAGGAAGAATTGTTAAAAGGACTAGATAATACTGATTCACCCCCCCTCTCAGTATTATTTTCAACACCCATTACTAAAAGAAATTCCTCTTTTTCTTAAGGATTGAAGAACCCTTCTTTTTGCAATAACATCATCATCTAGACTCGGATTGAAGTATTGTTTGCGCCATTGGAATCAGAAGGACGACATCTCTGCTCTAGTCCTAGGTTGACTTCATTCTGATCATTTTTATTTTTGAGTTTCCATGCCATTGTATCTAAAGATCCACCTAGATCAATCCTCCCCATTGAGGAGCTTTTGGATCGCCAAAATCTTTTCATTAGTCAATTGGCACGTGAGGGTAGTATGCCCTCATTCTTTCTTTCTCCAGCCATCTAGCCTTGCTGGGATGCATTCCCTTGAATCCAACTTGAAGGTATTCTACATCTCCTCATCATGAAGTCCTGGTTCTTTAGTCGAGGATGATGTATTTGGGCAACTCATCATGATATTCAAGTGTGAAATCATCGATGGTAGGAACTGTGCCTACCTCATCAATGTCCATGATCAAAGGTGGTTTATACAGCTTCAGGTTCTCCACATTCGCTACTGAGTACATCTGCATATATACCAGCAAGTCAAGATGAAATGCATTGTTCCCAATCTTCTTCAATATGGTAAATGGTCAATATAGGATTGCCTGTAACTTCTTTCCTTCTCCCTTCATTCTTTCTCTGCTGTTGTGGAACCACACCTTGTCACCCACTTGGAATTGATGGTCAACTCAGTAGTTATCATGTCGAAACTTGTAAAGGGCTTGGCTCTTTTCCGACTATTCTTGCACTGCTTGGTGAATCATTTGGATTCGCTAAATGAGCTACTAAGCTTTGTCTTTATCATTACGTCCACTGGAGCCACCCTCCCTTCCAAAGACCATGTCTAAAGGGTCATTTGGTAGGTAACGAAACCATGTCTTGAATGGTGAACATTATGTTGATGAATGAGCTCCTCGGTTATAGGAATGTTGTATATAGGGGAGATGTTGATCTCACAACTTGGGATGCTTCCCAAAATAGCGTCTTAATAGATGTACCATGGTATGTTTAGCAAGCTTTGTCTGCCCATTGATTTGCGGGTGAAATTTCATGCGCATTTTTCGTTTGGTGTCCATCATTCTACACAAGCTGGTCCAGAACTCTCCAAGGAAGCAAGAGTCTTGATCTGACAAAATTGATGTGGGTAATCCAAAGTGAACCAAAACATATTGAAGGAAAAGAGAAGTAGTTCGCTCTATAGTAATCTGCCATTTACAAGGCATAAGAATACACATTTTGTTAAACTAGTCAAGGACGACATACAAATAGTCATTACCCTTCCTAGACAAAGGTAGACGTCCTACAAAGTCCATTGACACACTTTCCCAAGGATGACTCGGAGTGGGGAGTGGTGTGTAGAGCCCAAGTTTTCTATTAGAGGGCTTTGAAACAGAACACATCACACAACCCTTTACATAGCGAGTCACAATGTTTTTCATATGAGGCTAAGAACAAAATATTTGTACATGACATAAAGTCTTTTTGACACCAAAGTTTCCAGACAAAAGAGAGGTGTGGACTTCTTGAATTACATGCACTCTTTCTCCTATGGGAATACACAATTTACAAAGGTGACACAATAATTTCCCCTGCAAGTGATAGCTATCCACCTATGAACCATGGGTTAGTTTTGCATAAACCTCTTTAAATTCATCATCATTAGCATATTGTTCAACATAACTTTCAAAAGACAATGAAGCATTATGCAAAATAATAGGAGCGTGAGATAGCATATCAGCCACTTTATTGCTAGTGCCCTTCTTATAATTTATTACCAGATGAAACTGTTGAAGAGAGCCCATCCACTTGAAATGATGAGTTTGCTGCAACTTGGTTTGTGACTGAAGGTACTACAAGTGCTGATGACATGTATGGATGATGGTCTCCTTGCTCATCAGGTAGTGTTTCCAGTTTTTCAGACTCTGCACGAAGGCATAAAGCTCCTTGTCATAGGTGGGATAGTTTATCATAGCTTGAGAAAACTTCTCAGAATGGTAACAAATTGGATTCTTTTGCTGCATCAGTGCAGCTCCCATGGCATGACCTCTAGCATGGGTTTAGATCTTAAATGGTTGTTGGAGATCGAGTAAGGCTAAGACTGGTGCAGTGCTAATTTTCTCCTTCAATGTTTTGAAGGACTTTTGTTGTCTTCCTCCCCATTGGAAGACTTGTTTAACACTTGTCAATGTGTGTAAAGGTGCTCCAATAATAGAGAAATTAGCATTAAATCTCCTCCAATACTAAATCACACCTAGAAAGCTACGGACCTCACTTACACTAGTAGGCTTATGCCAATTTACAATTGCTTCAACTTTAGTGGGATCAATTTCTAACTGACCATGACCAACAATATGACCTAGGTAACAAAAAGAGGTTTTCTCGAACTCACACTTTTACAATTTTACAAAGAGTTTTTGTTTCTTTAGCACATCAAGCACTTTCTTTACATGACTCACATGTTCAAATCAACTCTTGCTAAACTAATATATCATCTAAATATTCAAGAAGAAACTAATCAACAAAAGGATGAAGATTCATAACCTGTATAAAGGTGGTTGGAGCATTGCAAAGCCTGAACGGCATTACCATCCATTTGAACAACCCCTACTTGGTTTTTAAATCAATTTTCCACATTTCTTGCTCTGCAATTCGGACCTAGTGATAGCCACTGCACAGATCCAATTTTGTGAAATATGCAACACTTTTTAATTTATCCAATAAATCATCTATGTGTGGGAGGGTATATCAATTTATTACTGCTATTTTGTTGAGTGCATGGTAGTCCATGCACATCCTCCAGCTGCCATCCTTCTTGGGCACTAGTACAATCGATGACCCGCATGGAGAGGAGCTTGGTCTGTTCACGCCTTGGTCCAACAATTCCTGTATTTGACGCTTGATCTCCTCCATTCTGATTGCTAGAATTCTGTACATGCCGATATTCGGTAGAGGGGCGTCATGTAACAGGTGGATCTCGTGTTGGATATCACTCTTTGGAGGTAGTCCCCACAACTTCTGAAATAATACATTATAATCAACAATTAAATCCATCAACTCTTGTTTATGCTTACCATCACAGCCTTGGAACGCATATGCAAATTTGGCCTCCTTTTCCCTGACAACCATAAGTATGCATGCCTTGCTGGATTTCACCAGCCGTTTCATCTGCCCAACACTTACGAGGCTGGTGTTAATTTTGTTCTAATGAGCCTACACTATGTACTCTATCCCATCCTTAGTGATGTGGTATTTATTTTCATGGCAGAAAAATACAGCTTTTCTGTCATATAAGTAGGGGCTCCCTAATACCATGCCACAAATGTCCAGTGGTATAACATCTTTTTCTACTTCATCTACCAGCTTTGAAGCAATCATAGGTTTTACCTTGCACTACTGGGTTACATTCAATTTAGCTTTATCATGTATCCATCCCAGTGGGTAAGGATTTGGGTCCAGGTTTTTTTCTAAGCCTAGCCTCTTTACCAGAGATTCTGTAATTAAATTTTCTTGGGACCCCATATCAAACATAGTTTCTACTCTGGTATGGTTTACTACTACTCTGATATGAAATAATTCAATCATTTTTATATCATTTGAAATGGATTCATCTACATAACTGGTTCTTCCGTGTGATATAGAACCAAGAGGAGGTGTAAGGGTACCTTTTGTTCCTGCTGCTGTGACCAGTGCTTCATCTCCTAAATCTGATCGAAAGTCTTGTTGTACTGCTGCCACTATTTTCTACTTCCCTTTTCCTCCATACTTCTTTGGGCATTTCTCTGGGTGCTACTTCCAACAGTGATCATCATCATGGCCTTCTTTCTTGCAATGATTGCAATAAGGTTGCTCTCCTTCTTTGGATGCTATTTTTTTCTTCTCCTTCCCTTTCCATTTTTCTTTGGGTTTGCCATTGGGAGGTTTGAATAATGGCTTTCTAGACTGGTCCACTCTTTCATTCTTGCCCCCATTCTCAATATGAATTACTTTCACACTAGCTGCGACAATAGTGGTTGGTTCAAAAAAAAATAATGAATGTTGAATATAACTATGCAGTAAGCCAATATACGTGGTTATAACTTCAGGTGTATCTAGTGCAATACCCAAATTAAGTGCTTGATTCCTAAATTCTTCTGTAAAACTCTGAACATCCTACCCTTTGCCTTGCCTTAAATAGTTCCAATTCATCAAAGCTTTCTTTTTGTATCCTAAGGGATAAAACTATTCCTTTAACGCAGAAGTAAAATCAGAGCATGAGGAAAAGAGCTTACCCACATTTTTACTGCTCTGCAATTTACTCTCCCACCAAACGAAAGTTGTGCTACCCAGTTGTAGAGAGATCAGCTAGATTTTTGCGTCATCCTCTACGATTTGTTGAATCCTACAATAAAACTCAATCTGCCTAATCCAATTGTTAAGCTTTTATGTGCTACTTTCACCATTAAATAGAGGAAGATTAAATTTAACATCTAATTTAAAAAAAGGTCTCTTCGATGCATCCTTTTGATTTCTCTAATTATGGTGGTACAGGGAAGAAGAACCTTCACCACCGGAAGGAGAACAATGGGGTTCTTCTCCTTCATTCCCATGTCTTGAACCTTGTCCTTCTGGATTCCTCTCTTCATCTTTTTCTAGTCTTATAACTAGTTGACTGATATTCTCTACCATTGAGTAGAAAGTCTTTATGAAATTGTGCCTCGCTTCACTACGAGCTTCCTCTTCAGCCATGTTTCTTCTTCGTGGTGCACAACCTGCCTCTAGGTCGAAAGGTTATAGATTCCCTTCACCCCTTTGAAGCCTACCTCTTGTTAGCATACAAAAATGCCATCTACATCTAAAAAGCCCTACTCTGATACCACTTGATCCAGGATGTTTTCACTTATAGATGCATAGAAAATAATTGCATATAAAAATTGCAACTTAACACATAAATGTGCACATATGAAAAGAAGAAGAAAACACATAAAAAGGTAAAAAAGAGAACATGAAGGCTTGATAACGGAGTTCATCCAATCCGGACTACGTCTCCGGGCCCAGTTCAACAATGGGGAGTCCTTTCTTATTAAATGGCATGAATAAATAGAATACATTTATCAATCTGTCCATAAAGAGGCTTATACCTCCAACCTTCATTGTGGCTATGAAATGAATGCCTCAGATGGAGTGGTATGTAGCACCAAATCTTCTTGCAATAATAGAAGAGGGCTAGAGTCATATAATTGTCGAAAATAGTTCGAAAGATGCTCTCGGCCTCTGCGAAACAGCGTGCTCCAACCGTAAAAAATGCCTCTCCCCATGGTCTTCCATTGATCCCTTTATATAATGGTTTCTTGGGCAAGATCCCATTTAAAATGGGGCTTGCCTAGTTAATAATAGAGGTTGGTAGAGTGGAAGCGTTGGTGGGTGCAACCGTTCTTGAAAATGGCAAGTTTATCATTGCCTCGATAAGGCTTCAAAACCACAAAAAACACTGCAAATATGTCCAAAAACCATCTACTCGGACCTCAAATATTTTTAAATTGGGCTTATAGTCTATATCAGGTCTGCATCGAGGTCGCAGAATGGCATTTTGCTATGTCCCTAGCCTAGTCCTCAGGAAGAACTGACTGTCGATCACTGATCGCTGATATCAACGTCGGCCAATTGCATCGACATACCACATATATATCACTCGAGTGTCTATTGGAAATTCCACCAATCCGATTAATTTCGGATCACATTATCCATTCACCGATATCAACATATGTATATATATAACCAACGATTGCAATGCCCTCTGATCTTTGTGATTGCCTCTGATCTACTGATCGGATCTCATAAGAGATCGGTGATCGGGGGTTCCATAATCCAATGCTTAAGGCTACACTCATGTGACCTCCAATTGCTATTTGCCTTTAAGGCTTTAAGACCCATTTCTAAAGGAAATTCCTCTTTTTCTTAAGGATTGAAGAACCCTTCTTTTTGCAATAACTTCATCATTCGAACCTGGATTGAAGTACCGTTTACACCATTGGAATTAGAAAGACGAGATGTCTTCTCCAGTCCTAGGTTGACTTCATTCTAATCATTTTGATTTTTGATTTTCCATGCCATTGTATCTAAAGATCCACATGGATCAAGCAATTTTTTAGAAACGATGAACAGATTGAAATTTTTTACAATCAAATAATGAGATTGAGATTTCTAATATAGATGTAGATGTTGTTGGACACCTAATCCTCAATGGGTTAGTGTGGAAACTGAATGGACAAAAGGAGTCCAAGAGACCTTGGGATGTGAAACTCAACGGTAACAACATGTACTATAAATGTAAATCATTTGTTAATAAAAATTGTACTATCATGTTTTATCTTTCATATTGTTCTTGCTGCCCATGTGTGTTTAACATGGTATCAGAGCGGGCGATTACTGGTCCTACTCCAATTTGCGCCACTTGTTTTTTGGTCTCTATATATATGTTAGTTCTACCCATTACCTAAAACGCTCCATTAATTCATTGTTTGCCAGAAATCTACTGCCTCTTCTAGCTAGCCTCTAGCACTGTATACGTTGCACCTAACTCTGGATATTTTAAGACTCTCTTCTGCATTACCTGATGTCTCTCTACCATTCCCTGTGCTCTTTGTCCATAAATGCTCCATTTAAAAGCGCTGCTCTAGACTAAACCTGCGTACATAAAATTATCATTTTCACTCTTCTTGTCATCTCTGCAAGAACTGAATAAGCATTACAGGTATTATGTTACAAGCTTATCAAATTATGTGTCATTGTTTCTCCTCAAAGATTCTTTTCTTCATCATTGAAAGACATACCACAATCGAATATCCAGAAATTCATCAATTTCACTAATTGTTGTACTATCCATTTCCCATGTTGTTCGACACTTGCCTTTAATTCTTTGTCTCAAATAAATAAGTCATGAAGAAGGGCTCGATCCTATGTTGTGAAGAGCACAAACATGGTTGCTGCTAGTGGTGAATGCACTGAGATTGGCTACATTGGTGGGGGTCGTGAGGATGTTTATCCTAGATCTCGATAGACAAGGTTATGTCTCTCCATAAAGGAGCCATCTTATATATATTATATTTGAATGTTGTGCTGACATGATTTGTTTGTTTAATGCCATAAATATGGAATACAAAACTTCGAAGACAGTGCATTGAAGAGATCAGAGTATGGTGGAATGTTGTTGCTCGTTCAAATTGGTGCATGGTATCCTACACTAATGGTATCCTTGAATGGTTTGTGCCAAGTGACGAAACCACACATAGGATAAATTTTCTCAAAGTTCTTTTCTTGTGATGTGAACCCTGGAATTTATCCAGTTGTATCTCTGTGTTGGAATTCCACTCTATCTCTACTAGCACATCTTTGTGTGTATTATTAAATGTCATGAACGATTAGCTGAGTCCTTAAGTTCGCTAGACATTTTTGCATGATACTCCTTGAAAACGTCTCTGTATGTAGTAGCCAAAATATCTCCCATTATCTATGCATTATTATCATCGAATTCATCTAAGTTGCATTTCTTGCAATTGCCTGTATATTGCACGTTGGTGGAATTACAGTGATGCATTCAACCATTGACTGTACCCGTTCATTATTGTCCTCGCTTCGCTCATTGTTGGCATGTTTTTGGGTGTAACGTCTCTCTACTTTTACAGAAGAAAAGCGTTTGGTGTTAGAACGTTTTGATGAATGCCCAGCTCTCACGTAGCTCCCACGTATTATTTGCATTATACCGCTTGGTATTTCCTACCCATACCACCATATATTCATTGCTCAGTGACTGTCCCAAACCAAGTTTCATTTGTCCCTTTGTCATCTCTTCAATCTCTGACACTGCTAATGACTAAATCTGTTGATTAAATCGTCCACTAAATATAGAGCAAAGAGTTTGGGACTCTCCACAGCTTTATTGGTCGTATTCTCTGCTAGGAGAGCACTTTGGTTTCCAGAAGAAATTTTTTTATTTCCTCTATGCGATAGAAAACATCCCATTCTGGGATGCATACAAGTTGAATATTGTTGATTTAATTGAGAAAGGTAAAAAGAAACCAAATTTGACAATCTGCATTTTGGTGGCTATTTTAGTAGTTCCACTGACATCGATTTCAAGATTCTTTTTGGTCCTAAGAAACAACCTGTTAAAAAGGTGGAGTCAAAAGGCCAGGTTGATCAAGACGGTTCTACTTCTGAGAGTAATAAATAAGGTTTAGATGGTGCAGCAGAGAAGGAAATATCTGGAGATGAAAATGAAATAGAAGGAGAAGGTGTAGCCCCCCAGCAAAGGAGATCAAGGCATGAGACATAAATCCTAGTTCATGGAGAAGAATTTTGACAGTGAAGTTCATTGCGTGTGATGAACAAATTTGTCAAATCTATTCATCTATTTTTATAGGTCGTAGGTAGATTAGGAGGAACATTTAGACAATCCACATCCTCCATCATTATTTGGTTGGTGAAGTGGGATGACATTTTTCCGGGGATGTTTCAACTTTTTTTATGACACTCGGAAGTATAGCTTTCATTTGTGTATCAAAAATGTGAGCTCTAGATGACGTCTTGATGTGTTGTATGCTCCATTCATTTGAAAATTTGTATCGATTATTTGGATGCTCGTAAAATGGGCAGTGATAAAATGAACTGTTGTTGACCGAGCAAGTAAATCTCAGCCCCTGCCTCTTATTCTGATGAAAGTAACCATAATATTATATCAGCAACATTGTTGTCTCCGAATTGATGCAACGACGTGCCCATTGTGATATTGTATAATAAGACATAAGAGAAATATTGAGTTCAGAGGTCGAATATCAACTTACTAAAGATGCCATTGTTCGCTAAAGTATCCAAGGACGAGTTCTTTGATGAAAATAAATAGTTTTCCCTTTCTAAATTGCTGACTGAGTTTATTTCTTGGAGGGGTGAATTAATATTGTCTAGCTAGCCAAAATATCTCTAGCTGGTGTTTGCCTAGACTTATAAAAGCAGCATTTTTTTCCTGGTGGCTCGAATTTATTATGATAGCACTGTCATGTGCTGAGTTAATACACATTTATTAGGTCATGAAGATTTTTTCTGAAATGGTCGAAGTATGACATCAATTTTGGGCATGTTTTCCTTATACCAAAGGCATATATATCCTCTATTTAACAGGCAACATATTTCTATAATATAGCGCTAGGGGTTATTATTCACAGTTACCGTTGTTCTAATTGTGGCATTGAATTTAAAACTTGTTATGCTTTTTGTGTTCAGTATTGAAGTTCCCATAGAGTATTAAAGTATATAGAAGTTATCGCCTTATTCCAAAAGTTGTATGATTTTACCATTCAGCCAAAACTTGGTACAAATAAAAAGAGGAGCAACTTCTAATATCTTTGAAAAAAGGTTAAAATAAGTGTATTTAACAGAGTTTGATTTGTTGATAAAATGGGAAGACTTTATGGAGTATTAGAGTTACTGAACACATTAATACATTCTAGTATCGAAAACATAGTCAACATCAACAAAGACACTCTCTGTGACATTCAGAGCTGCTTGCGTAATGCACAGGAAAAGATCGATTTTTTGCAGCTTGAATCTCAGCTACAGGGGGAGGAGCTACATCAAAATAGACATCATTATCAACCTGTTTTTGTTCAGAACATTGAGACAACAACCCACAGTAGCAAGTCAATAATGTTATAGTTCATTCAAATAAAGCAGCAGTTGTACATGCAGATGCAGAAACTCAGTCTGCACTTCCCAAGCCCATCATCATACCTTGGGAACAACTTGTCCACAACAAGCACAGAACTGGTCTTGGATATGACAAGGATTTGTCCTTTCATATTCAAGACTACTCAAAGCCCATTCAGTTTCAGAGTGATGGATTCATTCATGACAGTTCACCTCCAGTTGTTCTAGACTCTGCCTCTCTTCCACAGCAACAACAACAACAACAACAGATTGTGAAATGCCAACACTATGACTAAGTTGGCCATCTAAAAGATCATTGTTTTGATCTTCATCCATGTAAGCACTGTCATAAAAGTAGTCATTATTCAAACAGATGCTTCAAAAACAAATGTCCTACAAGAACAAAGATTCATCTTGGATGGATCGCTTCTTGGAAATGGGCATCAACAACCAAGAAGATATTCCAAACACATGTCAGAACTTGTTCTAGAGTATTGAACAGTGTTGCAGTTGAGTTTTCTCCATCATCTCACCTTGTATCTGATAGGGGGGGAAATGATGGTCATCTACAAGCTTCAAAGTTACATCAAGCGAGCCTGAGCCAGAACCTGCCACACCAGTTTCAGAGTTGTAGCCAGAAACAAAGATGCCCGTGAACATGCCTTAAGTTGGCAATCTGGGACACTTACTCTAGCAGAAGACTTCAGCTTCTTGCTAGTTTCAGAAGAATTCCAGGAACGAAATTGAGAAGACTTCCTCTAGCAGAAGACTCCAGCTTCTTGCCAGTTTTGGAAGAGTTCTAGGAATTGCATTAAGCATTCCAGAGTTGTTGGTCATCCTTAAACCATCAGAGGTTGAGACTTCCCTTTTCAGGTTGAATTTCTCCCTTTTATGCGGGGTGAGACCTCCCTTTATTGGTTGAAGGTTTCCCTCTTCAAAACAATAGGAGAACTTCCTCTAGCAGAAGACTTCAGCTTCTTGCCAGTTTTGGAAGAGTTCCTAGAACTGCACTAAGCGTTCCAGTGTTGGTGGTCATCCTTAAACCACCACCCTCTATACCAACATTTCAAAGAGCACATTCAGCCTAGTGTTGCCATGCATTTTTGTACATTTTGTATTACAACTCTCTTCTTGGACTCATACATAACCCTTCAGATTAAGGGGGGAATGTTGGACACCTAATCCTCAATGGGTTAGTGTGGAAGCTGAATGGACAAAAGGAGTCCAAGAGACCTTGGGATGTGAAACTCAACGGTCACAACATGCACTATAAATGTAAATCATTTGTTAATAAAAATTGTGCTATCATGTTTTATCTTTCATATTGTTCTTGTTGCCCATGTGTGTTTAAAAAATGTTGATACAAAGATAGTGTACATAACATTGTGACTAAATTAGAATTGAAAGAAATAGATCAAGGAAAAGAAGAACTAGGAATCTTACAATTAAAAGAAAAAGAGTGAAAGTGAAAGTGATGCAAATTCAAATGTTACAATGAGAAAAATAATTTTTTTTTGAAAAATAAGTTAGGGATTGTGTGTATCTTGTGTTAAATGCCACAATCACAAATCCTTGTTTGAGTCATATAGTACAATCATCGCCAAACGCATTTGAATTTATGTTGTCATAATAGATAATAATTTAACCAAATTGTTTAAAATTGGTTAAAAGTAAGTTGATAGGTGAAGAAATTGATATAATTTCTTAAGTTGGATCAATAATTTGAGTTGTAGGTTAGAACATAGATTAAGATAAAGTCTCTCCAAATGAAAATAATAATGATTTTCTCATTTAAGTATACACTGAGTTAGTAGAAGCTACTTCTTGGTTTCAAAAGTTAGAAAAAAATTATTTAAATGATATTTTGAAGGTTTTTGAGCCATGTGATTTTTAGCCTAATTTAGGCACCTATAAAACAAAAATAATGCATGATAATGCTTTTCTTCATTTAGCCGATAAACTGCAAGCCTAAGAAATGTTACATGTCCAGTCACAATTGTTATCAATGGTTGATAAAGCTTTTCGTCCCCTTGGGCCCTTCCCGCGCCTACACTGCTAATCCATTCCCGACACATGTCTGATTATTACCCCTATCCATTATACATTAAATTTCTACGATGAATTACCATTTAACCACCAATAGCCCCATGGATCTAATGGACTATTCCAAGAAGCTATAAAATCCCATCATCCACTCTAGTTATGCCTTTTTCTCTATCCGATCTCTTGATTTTCTTTGTTGAACTTGATTTCATTTCATACAGGTGAATTCTCTAGACCCTAAGAATGAAACCAGGATGCTATAGTACTAGTTTCCCATCATCATGAATCGCCAGTTCCCGGATTTCCCAGGTAAATCTATCATTTATCAACCTTTTCCAGACTCCTACAAAATTTCAGATATGGCTCCCATGAGAAAAACCACTGCCAATATTGAATATCTGATGGTTCCCCCAACAGTTGACCTCGATCATATTCCCTTGGCAGATAGGATTATAAAATCTTAGAGCCTAAATGTGAATTTGATTTATTTGAATTACACAATTGGCTCAAAGATATCTTCCTTGACCAGAGTGATGAAATTTTCCTCTGAGAATCTAGTTTACTCCATTATATCTTTCCCAAACCCATAAGTTCCTTTAATTTTTCCTCAAATTCCAATCTTTCTGCCGACCAAACCAGAGAGCCATTCTGGCCACTAGTGTAGAAATTTATTCACAATTACCTCTCATATAATTAACTAGATATTACAAATCTCTCAGAGTGATTCCACTATCCCTTTATCAGTGGAAGCCCTGAATGAACTATATCATAAATTAACCTTTTCTCACATGTCCAAGATGTTCGAAATCTTCCTACCTAAAGATGAAAAATGCCAAAAATGCATCCACTTTATCTCTCATCCATTTTTCTATAAAAATCTAAACACATCATTTGTATACTCTCATGCTTGTTGGAATATTATTCAGATGAATCTATTTGAGGTTTTTTGTCTATTTTCTCCATTGTGGAAAAGTGGTTAATGATTTTCAATTTCGGATAGATTCTTTCTAACAACATTCATGAACAATTCCTTCAGCTTCCAATTGAAGAAATGTTTAGATATGCCTCTATTCTGATGTATATGTTTTAATTTTTCAACCAGAAAAATTCCCATTTGCAGTACAGAATTTGAATGAATAGGGAGAGCCACACTGAGACATCTTTTGTACCTCCATGCCAAGAATAAATTCAGAAGAATACAACTTCAAATATTTTATTAATCAGTTTATACATCTAGCCACATCTTTGTTGAGCAATGAGACAGCACCGAGGGTTAGTGCAAAGATTAAAAATATTTTATACCTAAGTGAGCAAGCGAGAACATGTGATTGGTATTTATACTATAATTACATTGAGATAGTGCAAGAAACCACCTTATAAACTGCACAGGTATCTCCCAATGAGGATATTTTATTTAGAATACATCACATAGATTATATACTAAGATGAGGTCCACTTTGTATCAACAAAAAAGAAATCACAATTTAGGATAAATGCCCAGATAGGACCATTTCTTTGTAACAACAAGAAAATAGGAGAGGAGGCAGCTATCTTGCTAAAACATATGATTTTTCCCTTGAGTTTTACTTCGTCATTTGACCCATTTGGTATGATATCTAAACTCAAAGAGGAACAAAAAACCACTCCATATCTTCACACTAAGAGGCCTGAAATTGAAAAATACATGAACCAAGATGAGTGGGAAGAAAATACTTTATAGGAGGCAAAGTAGAAGTTGTTTTCTACCAGTACTTCACAAACTCCCACCCCTCAGGAAAAAGTAGAGAAAACGCCTCAGGAAGAAGACTCTCTGTCAACCACAGAGGTTTTGTCCAAAGATTTCAAAATGTATAGTAAGAAGGTAACAACTAATCCTAAGATGGATTTTACAAAACAAGCAGGATTGAAAGCTCTTATAGTACTCAAGACTCAACAGTTTCTAGCAAGGGATAACATCTTTACAGGTTCTACCTTCACTTCCATTTCACAAGAAAGTCTAGATACAACTCAAACATCAGAACTAGTCCAAGGGAAAAGGGAAACTATTATATTTAACAACTTTAAGGGAATAAAACGTAGGAATGAGATTCTCAAGGACACCACTTATGCCCAATTTCATAAACAAACGTCTTCTACACATCATAGGATTTTGCTAGACTTTCACACTAAGAAGGGAAGAATGCAGATGGAATCCTCACATGCACAAATCATCCACTTTAAATCTGCAACATACTACAAGAAAACTACATTTGAGTTTGATATGAAGGTTGTCCATCATGTAGATCCAATGGACATGCACAGGGAGACTCAGAAGATGATATATTCCACATTGACAAGTACTATAATGACTTCTTCCAAATTTCTAGTGTCCCTTACTAACATTCAATCCTAATTAAAGTTGGAAAAGTCTTATCCTTTAGGAAAATATAATAATATGAAATCCTTGGAACAGTTGGTCATTAAGATAGGATATGACCCAAGTAATGTTAATGAAACAAAAGAAATATACAAGAAGAAGAATGTTGACATAGCATCGCTCAGAAAACAATTAAAAATGTTAGTAACCAAGGATCCACAAGAAAAATATGTAAGGGAGATAGGGAACCAAAAAGAACATATCCTCATATTAGTTATGGAGAAAAATTCACATATTAGGGACATGGAAGCATAAATGGACAAGATGATCAAAGAGAAAGAACATACTACACAATTAGCTATTATCTCACTTGATGGAGTACCTCTTGCAACCATAGTGCAAACAAGAGCTACTACATCGACTACAAGAAACAAAATGAAATTTTCTACATGTATAGTACCCCTTGCACAAACTTTTGATAAACCAAATAAACTGGTAAAATCCATAGAAGACATTTCTTTACAAGGGGAGCAAATCACGAAACTACAAATGTAGGTTAGGATTCTACAGCAACAAAAAGAAAGAATTGAGAATTCTCAATCAAAAGAGATATAGAAGTCCGAGTGAATGATGTAGAGGATATAACAAATGGAAAAGGAATCTGTTGTGGCTCATACTTTAGCTCGAACTAAGGAGAATATATGGATAGATATCAACTAGTCAATGACAGAGATCTAGCCATTGATAAAAATAATTTTTTAGCAGAAGGAGATGATTCCAAAATCCAAAGGAACCATTCAAGAAATCAAGGGAATGTTAGGAGATAAGCCAAATGAAGCCTGAGAGCTCATCGAGTTTCTAAATTCTGAAAGTAGATATGAGTTGGAAGAACTGGAAACAGAAGACAAAACTGAGACCATATTGGAAATTAATAAAGTAATAACCAAAATAAATCTTATGTTGGTGTTAAAGAAGTGTTAGGTTTTGGAGACTACCGTCCAAATATTTTTTAACAAACTTAAGGTCCTCAATCCAGAGGGACTTCGAGGTTTACTAGTGTTGAATAACATGTTAATGACATTTCTTAATTACATCCATACATTGATGGCTATTGGTAGGGACAACACCAAATTTGCAAGAATAAAGGGGGCTATAATAAGGAAATCCCTCTTACAAGCATTAGAATTTGATTTCTACATCTAGCATGAAGTAAAATACATTTTCCTTATGAAACTTACCTTTTCCAAGTATACATAGGTGCATGAAATTTAAAGGAGGTTACTTAAATTGTCAATTTCAAGTGAAAAAAGGTGGGAAAAGTTATTTGATTTAGTTGAGTAAAAAATATATTCTTCTGCAGCCAGCCCTGAATCAACTATATCAGAAATTAACTTTTTCGCAGTGGTCCAAGTTCTTCAAAATCGTCCTACTTGAAGATTCCTAGCCCCCAAAAAATAATCCACCTTATCCCTCCTCCATTTTTCCAGAAAAAGCTAAACATATCGTTTCTATACTCCCATGCTTGATAGGATATTATTCAGATGGATGGGTAGATGAATCTATTTTAGGTTTTCTGTGTATTTTTTCCATTGAAGAAAAGTTGTCAATGATTTTCAGTTTTAGCAGTTTCTTTCTCACAACAGTCACAAACAATTCTTTAAGCTTCTAATTGAAGGAATGTTTAGATATGCCTCTATTCTTGTGTATATGTTTTTATTTTTTAAGGCAAAAAAATTCCCATTTATAGTACAAAAGAAAAATGAACATGCAAAGCCACACTCCATCATCTTTTGGACCTCCATGCCAAGAACAAATTCAGAAGAATATAGCTTCAAAATTTTTATTGATCAGTTTATACATCCAACCACATGTTTGTTGAGCAATGAGACAGTACCCAGGATTAGTACAGAGATTAAAAATATTTTATACCTAAATGAGGAGGCCAAAAGATGTGAATGGTATTTATACCATAATTAAAGCAAGATAAGAGTATATGGGTGTGATATGCCACCTTAGAAATGACCCAAGTATCTCCCAATGAGGATTTTTTATTTAGAATACATCAAGTAGATTATATACATAGATGAGTTCCACTTTGTTTCAGTGAAAAAGAAATCATAATTTAGGATAAAGGATCAGATAATACCATTTATTTGTAGCAATGGAAAGTAGGAGAGGAGCCATATATCCTCCTAGAAAAAATGAATTTTCCCTTGAGTTTTACATCATCATATTACCCATTTGGTATGATATCTACAGTTAGAGTGGAACAAAAAGGCAATTCATATGTTCACACTCAGATGCATGAAATTGAAACATACATGAGCCAAGATGAGTGTGAAGAAAATACCTTACACAAGGTCGAGGAGTAGGTCCTGTCTATCAATACTTCGCAAACTCCCACCCCTCGGGAAAAAGAAGAGAAAATGCCTAGGGAAAAAGACTCTCCTTCATCAAAGAGGTTTCAGCCAAAGAATTCAAATGGATACTAAGAAGGGAAGAACTAATCCTAAGCTATATTTTACAAACGAAGGAGTAAGGAAAGGTCCTCTATAATTTCTAGCAAGGGATAGAGTCTTTATAGGATCTCCCTTCTCTTTATTTTCACAAGAAAGTCTAGATATAGATCAAAATGAGAAATGGTCCAAGGGAAAAGGGAAAATAGTATCTTTGACAAGTTTAAGGAAACAAAAAGTATGAATGAGCTTCTCACGGTCAGCACTTATGACCAATTTTAGAGACAAACATCCTCTACACAACATAGGATTTTGTTATCCTCTGACACTGAGAAGGGGAGAATGCAGATGGCATTCTTGGAGACACAGGTCCTCCACCCTAAATCTGCAGCAGACTATAATAAAACTACATTTTAGTTTGATAGAAAAGATGTCTATCCTGTAATTCAAATGGACATGCACAGGCAGACTGGGGAGATGATCTATTCCACATTAACAAGTATTGGAATGACTACTTCCAAATTGCAGGTGTCCCTTCATAATATTAAATAGAAATTAAAGATGAAAAATACTTGTTATTTAGCAAAATATAATAAGATAAAATCCTTGGAAGACTTGGTCATTAAGATGGGACATCACTCAAGTAATGTTAAAGGAGTAGAAGAAATAGTCAAGAAGAAGAATGTTACATAGCAGTGCTCGGAAAACAACTAAAAGTGTCAGCAGCTAAGGCTCCACAAGAAAAAGAAGTAGGGGAGATAAAGAGCCAAAAAGAAGATATGCTCAGATTAATTATGGAGCAAAATGCAGAGAAGAAGAGAGTGCACAAGTAGTTATTATCCCACTTGATGCAGTACCTCTTGCAACCATAATGCAAACAAGAGCTTCTACATAGACTATAGCAGAAACGGCTACAAGAAACATAGTGAGAGTTTCTACACCTACAATAGCCCCCGCAAAAACTTTTGATGATCCAAATAAATTGGTAAATTCCATGGAAGGCATGTATTTACAAGGCGATGAAATCAAGAAACTACAAGCAGAAGTCAAGATTCTACAGGAACAAAAACTAAAGAATTGAGAATTGTCAATCCACAGAGATACAAAAATCCAACAGATTGTTGTAGAGGATACAAAAAATGGAAAAGGAATATGCCATGGATCATACCTTAGCTCAAGCTAAGGAGAATATATGGATAGATATCAAGCAGTTAATGATAGAGATTTGGCCATTGATACAAATAATTTTTTAGCAGAAAGAGATGATTCAGAAATCCAAAGGAACCATTCAAGAAATCACAGGAATGCTAGGAGACAAGCGAAATGAAGCCCCAAAGCTCACCAAGTTTCTAAATTCTAAAAATATATATGAGTTGGAAGTACTGCAAATAGAAGAGAGAACTGAGATCATATTGGAAATTAAGAAAGTATTAACTAAAAGAAATCTTATGTTGCAGTTAAAAAAGAAGTGTCAGGTTCTCAATATTGGTGTCCAAAGATTTTTAACAAGATTAGTGTCCTTAGTCAAAAGGGACTTCTAGGTTTGTTGGTGTTGAATGACATGGTAATGACATCACTTGATTACATCCAAAAATTGATGGCTATTAGCGAAGAAAACGACAAATTTACAGGAATAAATGGAACTATAACAAGGAAATCCTTCTTACAGGAATTAGAATGTGATTTCTACATCCAACATGAATTCAAATAAATTTTCATTACAAGGCCCACCTTTTCCAAATATACAGTGGTAGATGAAATTTACAGGAGGTTACTTAAATTGTAAATTTTGAGTGAAGAAACATGGGAAACGTTATGCAAGTTACTTGAGTAAATAATCAATTCCTCTCCAGCTAGCAAGAAAAACATCACAGTGAAAGTCAAAGGCCACCTCAACACAAATTTGACAACTATAGTGCCAACAACCCAAGTAGTTTGAGTTTTCCTGTATTTTTGTAAATTAGTGATATGTTCAGTTTAGAAATTCCTAAATTGCATCCTCTTCAGTTTTGACAGGATATTTTATAAATAAACTTATAAAGACTTCTCTTTTTGAAGTATTATGTGTTGGTTTCTGCATCTCAGAAATATATTGTACATTTCCATGCTTTAATGGACTCATGAGTAATACATAAATCTCTTTCATAGGGTTCTTGTGTCAAATTGTTGTTCAAGTACCTCTATCATTTTATGTGTTTATTTTTCTTTGTTTACCATACTCGTGTCTTCATAATTTGAATTATTCAATAGAAAGTTGAAGAACATAATTTGTTTTGATGTACACCCTAGTGCTGGCGTTGAATAATTTTAATGTTTCAAATGATATTAAGTAAAATAATTCTTAATTTCTCTCTACTTAATGGAAATCCTTTTGCTTCTTCTTATTCATTTCACTTAAAATTAAACAATCCAATTAGTTTGACTACCTTTCCCTGTGAAAACTTTATGCAAAATACCAAAATAGATCAATCTTTTAAGTCACACACTCCATAGCCCAATGGTAATCTAGACATCAATAAACCATACAACTCAAACCAAACCTTGAACTCTAACAATTAGCCTAATATATAAAACCAAACAAATCTAAATTTGATAGAGAGATCTGTCTATGAAGCTGGGAGGGCTAGATCCGAGCTTCCAAGGAGGTTTTGTGATTACCTTTGTAGTTTCTCTAAAAACCTCATAAATGACAGAGTGCTAACAAGTCGCTGGGACTTGGAGGATTCTAAGAGATTCACTTTGGATCTTCTCTCTAAGAGCGTATGGAGGTATTTTAATGATCAAGGTCTATGACAAGTTATTACTCAGGAGAAATATCTACAACATTTATGCTTCGAAGACTTAGTGGCTACTTGGGCACACTCAAGTAGGAAAATTTCTCAAATCTAGCGTTTCTTGATGTTGGACAAGCCTTGACTTTGTCGAAACCTCAGCTAGCTGGTGGGTAACATGATCCAATTAAGGGCCTCACGAGATATGATATCCTATCACCACAAATCACTGGCTCTCTCCACCAGTAATGTCTCGTTAACTTAGTGAATATGAAAATAAGGTACCCATCTTCGCTCCCCTCCTACTCCTGGCCACACTCATGGAAAATTGGTTTACCTCCTGACCTTAAATTTGAATGGGAATCCTACAGGATCAATTTTGGTGATGTTATGATTTCTCTGTCTCACATGGAGGATAACCTTGCTTGGGGAGGTCAATCAACTGTTCGCAGCATATCAGTCAATTAAATTTACTCTTACGTCTCAAGTGATAATAAACTTCATCATTTTGTTGATTGGATAACAAGGATGTCAAAACGGGAAGCACCCCTCAAACTCAAATGTTTTTTTCCAGTTGACCCTTCACAACTGCATTATCAATTCAGAAAATTTGTTGAAAATAGGTTACCATGGGCCTGTCTATTGAATCCATTGTGGTTATGCTATATAAGATGGCCTTCACTTATTTTTTTATGTCCCTTTTCCATCGTTGCCTTGGAGGAAGATGGTATCATTCTCAAAATCCACGTACAAGCGGATAGATCCTCTACATTCTGTTGTCTCCACTTTTTGTCTTCAAAATGAAAAGCCTATAGGAGCCACCCTCTCTATTTCTTCCAGGGAATTTAGCACTCTAGGAATGCCTACATATTTGAAAATGATAACCCTAATTGCTTGGCCAATTTCCACAAGATTGTTCCTTTCTTCAATAAGATTGGCCCATGGACCCCTAAACCATCGCGCCAATCTATTTCATTCAAGGATGTATGGAGTTCAAGCTATGTAGCTTTCCTTGATGGAGCCTCTCCTAGGAGTATATGTTGATGTGGGGTATTCATCAATGCATTGAATGTTAATTTGGTTTCATTTAGCATGGAGGGACTGACAATTGTTGCAGGGAAAAGGTGGTTTCACTGTGAGGAGCCTGCCGATGTTCACTTTGGCTCACTATTGATGGGATAATAATTGTAGTTGATGTCAAGACTGTCATTGAAACGGTTCAGGGGAAGGATTTTCTCCAAGTCCCATCTCTGCACCATTGTATGGAAAATATCTTCGCCTTGTTACCTACATTTAGAGGTGTTGGGAATTTCCTGCTAATTTCAAACACAAAAGAACAGAGAACAATGCTCTGTTTTCTCCAAAGGATCTTAATACAGGGAAACAAAAAAAAAAAAATCTGAGCAGACATAGTTTTCCACATACAAATAAAACTCGTATTCATTAATAAAATTCTTGATACAAACTTCTTCCTCACACAGAGGGATTACACCAGCTCGAAAATGAAATTCACTCTGTCTCTGCAACAGAGAGTAATACTCTGTTTCTTAAAAATTAACACACTACTGTAAATAAAACATTTCTTACATTTACTGTTGTAAATGTAATTCCTTACATTACATTTCAACCAAACAAAAACATTCACAGTGTTGCGCACTTCACTTCATTGCAATACATTTCAATCTTCCAACAAATTTTTTTTATCTCGCGCTGTTGTGCCTCTCAAACTGCCGCACACACTCTTGCGTTATCTATTTTTTTTGCTTCACATATTGCATTACATGTTCTACCACAAAAAAAAATTACAATACATTTTTTACATGACCCATACTCCCGTACATATTAAAAACCTTAAAATTAAAAACATTTACCTATGCCCATACTTCATGTGAATTAAACAAGTAATAAAATTAAAGTTTTACCAAATTTTACTGACCGGAGTAAATTCATTAATTATTTTACTATTAAACCTGGCGGTCAAAAAGAAAGACTTTCACTCCACACAAGTTCATTTTGCAGGCTTGTATCAACCGTTGATCTGCCCCTCATTGATCGGACGGCTGTTAACAATATCGCATGGACTTTTCTTACCGAATTTTACGCTCCGGGAAAAAAATGGTTTTCAAAAAGTACTTGAGCCACATGTCGATCGATGTACACTATCGCTGCCCTCCGGAGGAAAACCACCTTTCAATGAAAAGCAGTGAGATAAGGCTCAGTGGTTTTCTGAATTAAATGTGTTGCACGGCAGTTGAAATTATATTTTCAACACTCCCCTTTAATTTCAACTACTCGGTTATCAGTCATACCAAGACATTTTCTCAAAAATTCAAAACTTTTCTGGTCCAATGGCTTAGTCAGAATGTCTGCAACCTGCTCCTGAGTCCTGCAATGTTGTAAAACAATTTCTCCATTGTTTACCAATTCTCTGATGTAATGAAACCTTGTGTCAATGTGCTTCGTTCTCTTATGAAACACATAATTGTTGGATAATGCAATAGCTGAGCTATTGTCACAAAAACTCATTGTTTCTTTTATTTTCTCTTGGCATAAACTCCTTAACATCCTTCTCATCCAAACTGCTTCACATGCTGCTACTGTAGCTGCCACATATTTTTCCTCTGTTGTAGACAACGCTACAATAGGTTGCTTTTTAGAAGCCCATGAAATAGCTCCTGAACCCATGTGAAAAACATAACCGAATGTACTTTTCCGATCATCTACACTTCCAACCCAATCACTATTAGTGTATCCAATTAAATATGAACATTCTGAAGTAGTATATAAAATGCCAAACTTTTTAGTACCTTTAACATACCTCAAAATTCTTTTTGTTGTCTGCCAATGTGCTTCTTTTGGCCTCTCCATAAATCTAGAAATTAGACTAACAGCATGCATTATATCTGGCCTAGTTCCAATCAAATACATGAGGCTACCAACTATGCTCTTGTACAAACTAGGATCAAAATCCTTGCTGTTATCCTCTTTGCTGAGTTTTAATCCCATCACTGTGGGAGTGATTGTTGCTTTGTTGTCCTACATATTAAATATTTCCAACACTTCATTAAGATATTTTTCTTGTGAGATAAAAATCCCATTTCCATTTTGTTCTACTTCTATTCCTAAGAAGCATCTTAGCAAACCCATGTCAATCATCTCAGATTCCTCTTTCATGACTGCTTTGAAATTATCAATAAGATAATCATCATTACCTGTGAAAATAACATCATCAACATATAACACAACAATTAGAATTTTACCATATTTTTCTTCAATGTAGAGGGTGGGTTCTCCCTCACACTTTTCAAATCCATTTTCTAGTAGATAGGAATCTATCCTATTGTACCATTCTCTTGGCGCTTGGTTTAGACCATAAAGAGCTTTCTTCAATCTGCACACTTTGTGCTCATGGTCTTTCTTTTCATAGCCTAGAGGTTGTTCAATGTAAACCTCTTCCATTAACACTCCATTTAGGAATGCCGACTTCACGTCCATTTGGTAAACTTTCTACTCGTTTTGTGCTGCTATGGATAGCACTGCTCTCACAGTTTCCATTCTAGCAACCGGTGTGAACGTTTCATCATAGTCTCTCCCATATTGCTGCTTATATCCTTTGACAACAAGTCTTGCCTTGTGTCTTTCTATTTTTCCTTCAGCATTACTCTTGGTCTTGTAAACCCATTTAACCCCAATGACTTCTTTTCCTTTTGGTAGTTCAAATAAATCACATGTCTTGTTTCTTTCTATGGCATTGATCTCCTCATCCATAGCTTCTATCCATTTCCTATCCTTAATTTCATCTTCGAAATGAATAGGGTCATCAAAATGACAATATAAAGCAAATAAAAATTCATACCTTCATCATAAATGTCACTTAAATTTCTGAACTTCTTACCTCTTTCATTTGTTGTACAAGTTCTTGAAGATGCACTTGAATTTCCTCCTTGTGATGTGCTTGGGGAAGCACTTTCATTTCTCCTCAAGGGTGTCTCTTGCTACCCTTGTGTTGGCATTACTATTTGGGCATGTATTTCAACCATCTCCTCATCATCTTTATCATGATACAAAGAGCTTTTAACATTCACTGTTTTCTCTATGCTTCCATCCCAAGCTTCCTCCTCAATGAACGAAACATCTCTGCTCACAAAAAACTTCTTGGTGGATGGGTTATATAATCTATAAGCCTTGGATTCCTCACTGTATCTAATGAAAATACATTTCTCTCCTTTGTTGTCCAACTTTTTCCTTAGCTATTTTGGAATGTGTGCATAAGCCACACATCCAAAAACTTTCATGTGGGTGACTCCTTTCTTTCTCCCACCCCATTCTTCTTCTGGCACTCTGTTCATGATTGCTTTTGTAGGGCATCTATTCAAAATGTACATTGCAAAGTGTACATCTTCAGCCCAATAATCATTTGGCAAATGCTTTGCCTTCAACATACTCCTCGCCATATCCATGATTGTCCTATTCTTCGTTTCAGCTACTGCATTTTGCTGCGGAGTGTACCTAGTGGTAAACTGTTTTTGGATTCCATTTTCTCTACTAAAACATAGAAATTATTTGGAGATATACCCACCTCCTCTATCAGTTCTTAGAACTTTGATATGCAGCCCACTTTGGTTTTCTACAAGTGCTTTGAAAATTCGAAATTTTTCAAACACTTCACTTTTGTTCTTTAGGAAATATACCCAAGTTTTTATGGTAAAATCATAAATGAATGTTAATATATATTGGCTGCCTGCAAGTGATGGAGTTTGCATCGGTCCACATACATCTAAGTGGAAAATCTCTAAGGGTTCTTTTGCCCTTATGCTTTTCCCTAATGGAAAACTTTCTCTGTGTTGTTTCGCCAAGATACAACCTTCACAAAGGTTGTCCAGTTTCTCTATCAATGGTAATCCTCTTACCATTCCTTTTCTACTCAACAAGTTAAGACTTCCAAAGTTGAGATGTCCAAATCTCAAGTGCCAGAACCAATTTTCATCCTTTGGTTCACTTTGGAAAGCCTCTTCGGTAACTACTGCATTTTCAACTCCATCTTTCAAATCTACTTTATCTTGAGAGAGAACATCATGTTCTTGGTCATCTTCACTTCAGCAATACATCGTTTGCTAGGTGCTCTATCCATGATGGTGCATACATCATTCTGAAAGAAAACATTGTAACCCTTTTGAACAAGCTGTCCAATACTCAAGAGTTTACATTTCATTCCAGGAACATAATAAACATCTGCCATGGTTTTCTTTTCACCTTTCCTTGTTAAGATATTTAACTCTCCTTTTCCCATAACATAAACTTTACTATCAGTCCCCAAGTCTGACTTGTGACTTCACACTCTGATCTAACTTAGAAAATAGGGCTATGTTTCCTGTCATATAGTTACTACAACCGGAGTCTAGAAACTATATATCATCACTCTTTGTTTCAGCCATATTACAAACTAACAACAAATTATGTTGGCTGATATTTTCTCTAGTGATATTTGCACTAGATCTATTATTCATATCATGCTACTTCTTCCTACATTCATTTGCATGATGCCCATATTTTTTACAATAATAACATTGGACATTGGATTTTTCATACCTTTGTCATTGAGTATGATGTTGTCCACTTTGTTGGTTGCTGCCTTGGCCTTGGTTCTAATTTGGATTGATGCCTCTTCCTTGAGTGTTTGCTGAACTATTTCTTCCACCTCTGTTTTGGCTTCTGACTCTTCCTCTCTTGTTTCCTCTACCTTGACCTCTTCCTCTTCCAAAGGACATCTGGATCTTAAGGGCATGTTCTAGAGATGAGTTTTCATTTCTACTCAATCTTTGCTCATGTGTTATCAGTGATGCATGTAGTTCATCAACTGAGAAGTTTGTGAGATCCTTTGTCTCTTCTATGGTGGTGACAATCACATCAAACTTTGAGGGTAGGACCCTCAATAGTTTCTCCACAATCCTTATTTCTTCAAGAATCTCTCCATGAGACCTTATCTGTGTGACCAGATAAATCACTTGTGTGAAAAATGAGTCAATATTGTCTGACTCCTTCATGCATAAATTCTCAAAATCTCTCCTCAGCAACTATAGTTTTGTTGTCTTCACTTTCTCCATGCCTTGATAGGCTGTCTTGAGAGTTTTCCATGATTATTCGGATGTCTTGGCTGCTGCTATCCTTGGAAACACACTCTCATGCACTGCTTGATATAAGAAGAGGAGGGCTTTAGAGTCCTTCTTCTTATAACTCTTTAATGGATCTTTCTCTGCCTGAGTTAACCTATTAAACTTATCTTTATCTGCTGGTTCTTCAAATCCATCCTCAACAAATTCCCATAAATCTTGTGAGGCAAGCAAAGCTTTCATGGTTATTGCCCAATAGTCATGGTTTTTTCCATTAAACTGTGGGAGCTGAGTATTAAAGATACCCATGCTAGTGCTAGTGCTGGAGCCACCCATTCTTGCACTCTTAATTATGCTTCAAATACTTGATTGTGTATGTTAAAATAACTGACTATTTCTTCAACAGCAACACAAAAATTAACTTGAGAAATACTTGGATCTTTTCTTGACTGAGTCTTCACTCTGCTGGAGAAGCTGCTGCAACAAGAAATCATTTCCTTCATCATCTTTGACACCTTCAAAGAGCCTGGAGAAGCTCTGATACCACTGTTGGGAATTTCCTGCTAATTTCAAACACAGAAGAACAGAGAACAATGCTTTGTTTTCTCCACAGGAATCTTAATAGAGGGAAACAAAAAAAAAAATTCTGAGCAGACAAAGCTTCCCACATACAAATAAAACTTGTATTCATTAATAAAATGCTTGATACAAACTTCTTCCTCACATAGAGGGACTACACCAGCTCCAAAAGGAAATTTACTCTGTCTCTGCAACAGAGAGTAATACTCTATTTCTTAAAAATTAACACACTGCTATAAATAAAACATTTCTTACATTTATTGTTGTAAATCTAATTCCTTACATTACATTTCAACCAAAAGAAAACATTCACACTGCTGCGCACTTCACTTCATTGCAATACATTTCAATCTTCCAACAAATTTTTTATCTCATGTTGTTGTGCCTCTCAAACTACCTCACACACTCCTGCGTTCTCTGTCTCTTTTGCTTCACATATTGCATTACATGTTCTACCACAAAAAATAAAAATAAAAAAATTACAATACATTTTTTACATGACCCATACTCCCTTACATATTAAAAACATTAAAATTAAAAACATTTACCTATGCCCATGCTTCGTGTGAATTGAACAAATAGTAAAATTAAAGTTTTACCAACTTTTACTTACTCGAGTAAATTCATTAATTATTTTACTATTAAACCTGGCGATCAAAAACAAAGACTTTCACTCCACGCAAGTTCATTTTGCAGGCTTGTATCAACCGTTGATCTGCCCCTCATTGATAGGAGGGTTGTTGACAATATCACATGGACTTTTCTTACCGAAGTTTACGCTTCGGGAAAAAATGGGTTTTAAAAAGTACTTGAGCCATGTGTCGATAGGTGTACACTATCGCTGCCCTCAAGAGGAAAACCACCTTTCAATGAAAAGCGGTGAGATAAGGCTTAGTGGTTTTCTGAATTAAATGCGTTGCACATCAGTTGAAATTATATTTTGAACAAGAGGCACCTCATTCCTTCATGTGTTCCGTGAGTAAAATATAGAGGAAGATGTTTTTTTTAAGCATGGGATCTCTCTAAAATCTCTTATTATTTTCTTTTCCCTCCTCATTGAGAGAGTGATTAGAGAAGCTAGATCTTTTGTGCACTAATTGGGTTGCCTTTTTCCTTTTTTGCTTATAGATGCCATCTGTTGTGCCTATATGAGGCATCTGGAGTTTAGATTGAAATTTTTTTGTCCTGCTTTGATAATTTTTCTCTGTTTCTTTATCTACATAGGTGACTACTAGTTGGCACATATACTTCTTTTTTTCCGTGATTACATAGTGAAATATACAAACCATCATAACAATCATCTAAGTTTTCATAGAAATATGTAACTCCCTCCTTTAATTAATGAAGATAGTCTGTTCTTTTCAATTTGAAAAAATAAAAATATTACACATTCCAAAAAAAAGTAAAAACAAGTGGCATCGATTTCTCGCCCTCAATTCAGTCTCAAGGTAAATTACATAAAGCCTTGGACTAATTAACACATTCAAAAAATTTAGACACAAGCGACATTCCACTCCAGTGCTCAAAGCAGTCTCAGCCTTTGAAAATAAAATTTGATTTTATCAGATTGGCTTACGCAGATGAGTATCGTAGAGTGGTTAGGTTGTTTCAGGGCCACAAGGAACAAGTTCGTCCCCTTGATCTACATCGTTGTAAACCCCATCGAAAATGTGAGGAATTGTTTTCCACGATGCCATTAATTCCCTACTACTCGTTAACATCGGCTGTGTCCCCATCAATATCAATGGATGAGTCTAGGCATATGTATGGGTTCCTTGTCATCTCTATGATGGCCCAAATAAATAAATTTCATGAGTTGATGTATAGTAGTGTTTATTAAAACATTCATGAAAAAAGTGAACATACCCTCCACTCAAGACAGAATCGTATGGGTTGGTCATGTTGCTTCCAGGAGTACTTATGCTAAATAAGTCTACTCATGTATATCTATGAATAATATCCCTTTCCCGTTGCTCACTAGACTACTTCGCTGTGCAAATAGGAGGACCCAGTCAAGATGAAATTCTTCACGTGGTTGACTATTCACAACTGAATCATTAGTTGGGGAAATCTAATGAAGAGGGGACTTCAAGGGTGAGCGACATTCCCACTCTATGAGCTAGATATGGAAGACTACAATTTTTGTTTTTTTTCACTACCCCTTTCTGGTCGCTATATGTGAGGAAGTTATAAGGACAATGACAATTAATGTTTTGGTAGACTGCTCTTCAATTATTTCAGTCCTCACTTCCTGGACATTTAGACAAAATGCTTTAAGAGTACTTCCACTGTATATTCTTTAGTGAATTTGGTGCTCCAGGGATAGTTGTATATTTGAGGACAAACATCAAGATCTTAAGATATCTAGCCTCATGATCGTTGCATAGCTCCACGAGACAAGTCCCCGTTATCCCAAATCATATTCCTGCTCTATATCCTATGTTGACTTGGGGGATAAGTTACCTATTGGGTATTTTGTTGGGCCTATCCCGGAGGTGAGTGTGATGTGGAGTCGTCATTAGGATTAGCCCATCTCAAGCATATTAGTTCTACTAGTGTCGTGTCATTGGCTCTAATTGTAGGGTTGAGATGGTCACACTTTTGGAAGCGATGTTGTGTGCCCTTTGGCTAGCCATTGATAATATCTTGATCATTGGTGATGCAAATTCTATCATCCAGTGGATTCAAAGGAGAAATGCGCTTGAGGTATGTTTTATAGTTAATTGGATGGAGAATATCAGGTCTCTTCTGACCTCTTTCCTAGTGTGCGAGCTAAACGATGTAGTGTGAGGGTGTCGGCGGGCAAGTTGAATGAGCACTCAGTTGAAGTCGTTTGGTTGATGAGGTGAATGAAGGCGTGCAAGGGTGTGCGAGGGCATTGGTTGACAGACTGAATGTTATATCGTGCGAAGGTGTGGGAGGGCATCGGCGAGATGGATGAATGAAATCTCGGGTGAAGTCGTTCGGGCAGGCAGTCAAATAAAGGTGCGTTCGGGTATGTGGTTGAATGAAGATACGTTTTGACGGGCGGTCGAATGAAGGTGCATTCGGGTAGGCGGTTGAACAAAGGTGTGTTTGGGCGATCGATTGAACGAAAGCATTCGAGTAGTTGATTGAACGGTTGTTTGGTGAACGAAATGAACGGATGGTCGTGGTGACTCAGGTGAACGAGTTGGACTCCTGTGGAAACATGAATGGTGGTGGGTGAGTCTGTCGGGCAAGGCAACATGAGTTGGCAGTGTGATGAGTTGAATGGCAGATTGTTCAACGAGTTGGAATGTTAGGACAGTGGGTGTGTGTGGTTGAACAATGAACTCGGGTGCTGGTGAAACATGAAAGACAAGCTGAACAGTACGACGGTGAAAAGAGTTGTGACAAAGGTAAAACCGGTGGGCACTCTGAAATGTGGTTTAGGTAGTCTGAACGGTGCAAGCTGGGTTACACGGTTGTGATAGATATTGTACCAAGAAAACTTGGGGTTTCCTGCAAATACTGTAAAACTCTATATTTTGTGAAATATTGTAATTATCGGGCAGACCCATATTCTAGGGAGTTTCCCCTCCAATTAAAATATTGTTCTGCATATATGTAAATGTTAATAACGATGAAGATGATTAATTAAATGTCTCCATTGTGTATGTGAATGTTATGCTTAGGAAATTTGAAAAACAAACTAAGTATAGAAATTAGGCGTACTCCACAAATGCAAGTATTGTTAGAAAGGAAGTGGTTGGTGGTGTCGCATCCCCGAACATGCGGTTAGATGAGTACCGCCAGGGTAGGGGTGTGACAAGTGGTATCAGAGGCTGATTTAGTGGAATCAAATTTGTAGAAGAAGCTGATCCCACTATCACTTCGTGACAGGTGCTATCAGAGCTCTATATTCCGTAAGCTTTGGTGACTCATGTTTGCAAATCGAAGTGCTACACTTCATGATAGGTTTAGTAGGCGTGAAGCTTCGTGGTTGGGTCAAGCTGAACGACAAGACATGACAGGTCTAGAAGAATGTCAAGGGAAGCTCTTGCTAACCTTATACAAGTTGAAGAAAATGAAAGAAGAGAACCCACAGATTCGAGATGAACTTGAAGTCTTGGAAAAGAACATTGAAGATGAACTTCTTTGACTTTGTTGGGTAATGGAGCAGGATGTAGCTGCAGATTGTGATGATGAAGGAGAGGAAACTGTGATGTTTTAGAATGTTGTAGACATGACAGGGATTGAGGATGAACTTGAAATCAATCAAGTTGGACCAGAATTGTGCAGTTTGCAGACATTGGTGAATGAGGATACTCGCATGGAGGAGCCTCGTGATGAAGTAAGTACTACTTTCAATTGAGCTTCTGGAGGATGGACCATATGCAAGGAAGGGAGAAGTCAGTTTTCTGATGCGATGGAGGATCTTACCATGGATGTCTACGATGAGACCTTGTATGGAGAAGCAAGGACCATTGACTGTTGCAGAGCTTGTTGGGGTTGTTTGTGACCTTATGGTAGAAGGTGAAAATGCCTGTGACAAGGGAGGAACGCGATGATCATTGCAGAGGAATATGTCATGCTTTAGCCATGTCGAGAAATTGGCTAAGTTCCCGACATGACTCGTAGATAGATTGGAGAAGGGCACACACTTGAGGTATGATGATACTTGGGTGGACTTCTCATGGCCGAGACTAAGAGGAAGTCTTAGTGGAACCTTGAGTGGGGGAGCCATGGTGGAAGAGACTCATGTGACTTGATGATATGCTTTGGGTGATCGAATTCACTAGATTGAATTGCAGACTTAGATGATGATGACTGATTGTTGTGATGGTCTACTTAGTTTGACAACATGGGCAACTTGAGTCATGGACATCAAGTTGGGGACATGGAGCATGGCAGTCTTGTGCAGGGACATTGTGCAGGAGCACATGTAGAGGTGTCACTTATGGGCATCCAATGAGGAGTGCCAAGGCAGAGATGTTGTGTAGCTGGATTTGCTTATGTGACATGGAGATGTTTTACTTATGAGCTGATGGGATGTTGTACACTCTTGTACAACAAGACCATGGACTTGGTGGAGATTGTGAGTAGACTATGGAGCATTCCTATTACATAAGGAGTTGAGGCATCTTCCATAGACCTTTGGGGCGACACATGTATGCTTGCTGGGATATTGGTTGGAGATGACTCATGGAGCTCATGATGACCTGAGGTTGTGACTTTTGGGGACTTCATATTAAGGTGGACTTGGATGATCTGATGCATTGAAGAGCTAAGGTTAGGGACTTTGATGTAGTATGGGGTGCTTACTTTTGAGTACATTTACCAGTTTCCTTAAGAGAGTCACTTTATGTGGAGGATTGATATGAGACACTTTGGAGTGATGGAGTTGCACCGATAATGATTCCTTTGTGGCAACACTTGGGCATGGGTTGAGCTGAGCCTTAACCACTTTTGATACATGGGAGTTGATTGATTTATGATCATGGGAAACACATGGGTGATGAGACAAGTGTATACTTGTTTCCTTGGTAGACTTGAGGGATGGAACATCACTGTTATGATGGAGGTTGCTTCATGGACCTAGATGTGGCATATCGAGAGTCATGTTCGACAAGAGGATCTCTTCACTTTGAGGAGATGTGTTTTACACATATATGGATGATGATGTTGAGATAAATGCAACTGATTGACATGCAACACATTGACACCAACATCATGGACAACATGTTGTAGACGAGATGGAGTTTACTTCATGGACATGGCTATGGCTTACATTTTGATGGAGATGGAGATGGATTCTTGATCGAATTGAGATTGTGACATGAGGCTGGGAGAAATGACTGATGATGGCATGATGATGTGCATTCTCATGGTTTGAGCGTAGTAGTTAGATTAGCTACCTGACTAGTTCGAGTCATTGGTGTCGACAGTGTACAAAGATGTGTTAGCATTGTGTTGGAGTATCATAGTGGTAGTTGACACACTAACAATACATGATGGAGTCAACACAATATGTGTTGCAGTCAACATGTAGCTTGAGTTGGAGGGACCAACCTTCCACGGTGGGGTAGCATGTGGAGACTACAACAGATGTGGCTGATGGTGAGGGATTAAGGAGACTTTCTGATTCATGAAGACATTAGCCTTTATGGTTTATGTGATTTTAGAGCAGAGGTAGATAGCTTCAACATTTTAGATGTTGGAGCTAGTGACACTTTGCGATGCCATATGATGGTCTTGTCAAGGTTGACAATGAATTTAAGTGGCAAAGGATGTAACTCCCATGAGTTGCGATTTAGTTGGTGGTGGGAGCACGACGGATGAGCGGGTGACTAGCTAGGCCAACCAGTGAGTTAGGCACAATTGGAATGGTGCGAGAAGTCAGAGGAAATGGGAATCAACTAAGTGTTATGATGTGTAATGGTGGTGAGTTTATATGGTGGGCAAGTCTTGGGTGTGGGCACCCCCACCATGGCCGACAGTGAAACATGGTCAAAACACTTTAGTGTGGGTCGGCTTAGTCATGCGTGAAGTCCCTACATTGGGAAGCCATCATATAAGAACACGAGGGAGAGTTGAAGAAGATCAATCATCCAACAAAGTCATGAAGTTCTAAGCATTCTAGGAGTAGTTAGTGTGAGCTAGAGCTTGGGAGACTGAAATGTAGGGTGAGGTTCAGGCGCATTGTAGGCTAAAGAACTTAGCCACAGAATGAGGTCATCTAAACAAGGTCATTCGAGGGCGTTGGTGGGAGAGTTGAACAAAATTGTCTGAGGGCATTGGTGGGCGAGATGAAGGATGTCGTGTGAGGGCATCGGTGGTAAGGTTGAACGAGTTCTCGGTTGAATTCGTTTGGTGGATGAGTTGAACAAAGGTGTGCGAGGGAGTTGGTTGACAGACATAATGTGATATCATGTGAAGGCATGAGGGTGTCGGTGGGTAGACTAAACACAATATCGGGTGGGTGGTTGAACAAAGGTACGTTCGAGTAGGCGATCGCACGAAGATACGTTCGGACGAGTGGTCGAATGAAAGTGTGTTTGGGTGGGCGCTCAAACAGAGGTGTGTTGAGGCAAATGATGACCAAAGGCATTTGGGCGGTCGGTTGAACGGTCGTTTGGTGAACGGAATGAACATGCTATCATGGTGACTCGGGTGAATGAGTTGGGCGCTCGTGGTGACTTGTGTGAACGAGTTGGGTGCCCTTGCAAACGTGAATGGTGGTGGGCGAGTTGGTGGGACATGGCGACATGATTTGGCAGTGCGAGGAGTTGAATGGTGGATCGTTCAATGAGTTGGAATGTCACGATGGCAGGTGCATGTGGTTGAATGGCGAGATGGGGTGACAGTGAAATGTGAAAAACATATTGAACATTGCGACAGTGAACAAGTTGTGATGGACGATAGAACTGGTGGGCACTCCGAATGGTGGTTTGGGTAGTTTGAACTATGTAGGCTGGGTTGTACGGTTGTGCCAGATATTGTACCAAGGAACCTTGGGGTTTCATGCAAAGACTGCAAAATTATATATTTTGTGAAATATTATTATTATCGAGTAGACTCATATTTCAAGGAGTTGCCCCTCCCATTAAAATATCCATTGTGCATATGTGTAAATGGTAATAGTGATGAAAATAATCAATTGAATGTTTTTGTTGTGTATGTGAATGTTATACTTAGGAAAGTTGAAAAATAAGCTAAGTATAGAAATTAGGCATAGTCCACAATCACAAGTATTGTTAAAAAGAAAGTGGTTGGTGGTGTCATAGCCCTGATCGTGTAGTTGGAAGAGTACTACCAAGGTAGGATTGTGACAAAGGGCCTTATAGAGTGGACTTCATTTCTAGCTTGTTAAATTTTATTAACTAATAATAGAGTTTCGTTATTAATTATTAAATTTTACTTTAAAAAATCATATATATTTAAAAAAATAAAAAAAAGTTGAGTTTGATATTGATGTATATGAATATTTGTTAGACAATATGAATTAAAATAGGTATATTGTTATTCGATGTTCCATGTGGATTGAGATTTTGTTTATTATTAATTTTTTATTAGAGAAATTTGGAACTATTAACGTGTTAATATTAGGTAGGTGGGATACATGAAATTTTAAGTCAATGATTACTAAGCAATAAGTTCTTTAACAATAAACTTATTGATGTATAGAACTTATTATTTTTTATTATATTGATAGATGTATTTATTTTGGAATATAGTTTCTAAGATTTTAATTTAATTATCGATAATTATTAGATGGATATTAGGGAGTTAACTAACATTCCTTGTAGTAGTTATATATCAATGTTTGAGATTTGTTTTAAAATTAGCGATATGCCATCTAAATTAAATCGATTAATTAAGAAAATGTCATATGAAAATGACTTATGAATTTTTGAGCATATAGTATTAGTAAGCCATGATGTTCACCCATGATATTGTAAAAAAGATTATTTACATGTTACTGTTACATGTTTTTTTAAATGCATATATGTTTAACTCACAATAATTTTGTTTATAATAACAAGAGTAATGATAATAATTACTTTGTTAATTTTTATGATTTTTAGTTTAATCTTCCTAATATGAAATGTATTATAAAATATTTTTTTTATGTCTATTTATGTTTACGGTGCATTTAATTTATATCACTATATTAACACCGTTTAATTTACATAAATAAACTAATCTTACCAACATTTCTTATTTCTAACTATATATATTTTTTCAAAATTTATAAATAAATATAAAACAATTACACGGTTAACTTGAAAAAATAAATTAACACAACTATTAATTATATTTTATTATTTAATATTATTTTTTTTATTTCATAATATTTATTAACATAAATCTATTCATCATTTTATCAATTTTAATCAACTCACTTATTAAGGGAAAAAATTATACAAAAATTTGGCGATCATCAATTCCTCTTGTAAATTTTACCTTCTTACCATTTGAATTTGTTAAACACACATAGGGAGCGAGAGAGATGTAAAAGATAAAGCATGCAATACGATTTTTATTCACAGATGATATACATTTATAGTACATTATGTGACCGTTGGGATTCACATCCCAAGGTCTCTTGGACTGCTTTTGTCCATTCGACTTCCACACTAACCCATTGAGGATTAGGTGTCCAACATTCGTCCCCTTAATCCGAAGGGTTATGTATGAGTCCAAGAAGAGAGCTGAAATACAAAATGTGCAAAAATGCATGGCAGCGCTAGGATAAATGTGCTCTCTGAAATGTTGGTATAAATGGCGGTGGTTTAAGGATGACCACCAACATTGGAACGCTTAGTGCAGTTCCCGGAACTCTTCCAAAACTGGCAAGAAGCTGAAGTCTTTTGCTAGAGGAAGTGATCCTATTGTTCTAAAGAGGGAAACCTTCAACCATAAAAGGGAGGTCTCACCCCACAGAAAAGGTAAAACTTCAACCTAAAAAGGGAAGTCTCAACCTGTGATGGTTTAAGGATGACCAACAACTCTGCAATACTTAATGCAATTCCTGGAACTCTTCCAAAACTGGCAAGAAGCTGGAGTCTTTTGCTAGAGGAAGTGTCTCAGATTGCCAACTGAAGGCATGTTCACGGGCATCTGTGTCTCTGGCTACAACTCTGAAACTGGTGCGGTAGGTTGTGGCTCAGGCTCGCTTGATGTGGCTTTGAACCTTGTAGATGACCATCATTTCCCCCCCTATCAGATACAAGGTGAGAAGATGGAGAAAAATCAACTACAAGACCGTTCAATATTCTAGAACAAGTTCTAACATGTGTCTGGAATATCTTCTTGGCTGTTGATGCCCATTGCCAAGAAGCGATCCATCCAAGATGAATCTTTGTTCTTGCAGGACGTTTGTTTCTGAAGCATCTGTTTGAAGAATGACTAGTTTTATGACAGTGCTTACATGGATGAAGATCAAACAGTGATCTTTCAGATGGCCAACTCAGTCATAGTGTTGGCATTTTCACAATCTGTTGTTGTTGCTATGGAAGAGAGGCAGAGTCTGGAACAACTGGAGCTGAACTGTCATAAGGAGCAGGTGAACTGTCATGAATGAATCCAACACTCTGAAACTGAATGGGCTTGGCGTAGTCTGGAATATGAAAGGACAAGTCCTTGTCATATCCAAGACCGGTTCTATGCTTGTTGTGATGGGCATGGGAAGTGCAGACTGAGTTTCTTCATTTGCATGTACAACTGTTGCTTTATTTGAATGAAAAATAACATTATTGACTTGATGTTTATGGGAGTTTGTTTCAATCTTCTGAATAGAAATAGGTTCAGAATGATGACTCCATTGTTGTAGTTCTTCTTGCTGTAGCTTTGTCTTAAGCTGCAAAAACTCAATATTTTCCTGTACATTATGCAGGCATGTCTGAATTTCATAAAGAGTGTCTTTTCTGATTTGCACTGTGTTGTGAGCAGTTGATACGATTACAGTTCTCAATAACTCTAATATTCTTTCAGGCTTAGCCATTTTCTTAGCAGTGGGCAAAGAGTGTGAGCAATTATGAAATATCTTCTTCTACAAACAATATCAAGCCTTCATGATAGGCTTTGGAGCAACCGCTAAGACCAAATTTCAACATATACCACTTAAAAATTTGGCTAAAAATAGTGAGCTTAAACTGTTGGAGAGAAACTCAGAAAGTAGATTCCCAATGCAAAATGGTATATGTAAAGACATCAACTGCAAACTTCAATAATTATAACACTGTCATGGAAAGGACATGACTGCTCATATGTCTTGACTGGGGTACGAATCAGTGTTCTTTGATCTTGTCACTCTCTTCAAAGAAAACAATAGTTCGCTTCAATATTTGAGATACCATGCTTGTTGTCTCATTTGTTAAAGCACTGAAATAAAAGCGGTAGTGCCATGCTTTCTGCATTCGAAGAGGCTACTAGAGACTACACTACGCCACCGGAAAAAATCTTTGTACGCGACTTGACTGCAAAAATTAATAGCTATATTTCATTTCTCAACATGCAGACTTCTTTCAATTAGCATGGGTAATGCCATTAAGTTCTTAAAAGCACGGATTGCAAAGTTAGCAGTGACTCTTTCGGAGTCAGAAGCAAAGTCCTATGTTCTCTTAGATATCAATCGGTTTATACATTTGCTAACAAAGTCATTGTAAAGCATGCAGTGATGAAAATCAGAGATGGAGATGTATTACTTACTTTTGGATCATCTTGTGTGGTGGAGATGATATTATTACATGCTCATGAGCTAGGAAGAAATTTTCGTGTCGTGAAATTCGCCGTTTCTGCAGAGTCCAAAGATTCGAAGCCCCACAAGTGCGAATGTAGATTGGGAGGCGAACCGATACAGTGAAGGAATCAGAAAAAGTGTACTATCCATTCATGCAAAAGCCTCCTAGGCCCATAAACCAGGGGCAAGCCAACATGGATGATTCGAGGATTCTATCTTTTCTCAGCGCAAACAAATTCTTTAAAACAAAAACTGTTGGACAGTACGATAAATAAGAAATAAGATTCATCACGAAGAAATGGCTTCCAACCCTGTGAGATCCACTTATGGTGCTTAGTGGCCAAAAACCGTTGAAATCGCCAGTAAACATTTTAGAATACCGCTTGGTGCAGAGCTTCTTAGCCAAGATGAAGCTGCCTGTTCAATTACAGATTCAAGAGTATCCATCTGAGACGAGGAGCTCCGGAACACTCCCACCTTTTAAAGATTTATTCAAGCCATTAGAGGCCTCTGCACCAGCAAACAGAACCCTTTTACGGAAGAAAGACGAACTTAAACAAAGGAGGCCTCGAGCATCATAACCTATAACCAAGCTGAGGAAAGAGATCCAAGACACACAACACGAACCCGAAGGATGGGGTTGCAGAAATCTTCACGGAAAAGCAGAGCCAGTGATTATAACAGCCCGGGACGATTACTTGGAAAGTTTGCGAAAGTAAATGTAAGGATAAGGTTTAGGGGTGAGGTTCTAGGTAAGTTTCATCCCCATGGAGTTAGTGTAGTTTATGCTGCGTTGGTGCGAATGGCACAGGATTTCTCATTGCGATCCCCTTTTATCCAAGGGCAAGGAAATTTTGGTTCAGTTGATGTTGATCCTCCAGGTGCCATGCGATATACAGAATGCAGATTGGAAGGACAGAGGCAGAGCAACGCTCGAAGGACAGAGGCGATGTCTCATTGTGATCCCCTCTTATCCAAGGGCAAGGAAATTTTGGTTCAGTTGATGCTGATCCTCCAGCTGCCATGCGATATACAGAATGCAGACTGGAAGGACAGAGGCAGAGCAACGCTCGAAGGACAGAGGCGATGGTCAGAATAGCTTGGACAACGCTGGTCAGGGAATAATGCACAGAGAATAATGGAGAACACTTCTTTCATGAACGTTCATGAGCAGTGAGGCAGAGAAACGTTCAAGTGAATATGGAAGAAATAAAATGGCTCAAATTAATTATGCAGGGCAGGAATAGGCATGCTCAGATACCATGTTAAACACACATGGGGAGCGAGAGAGATGTAAAAGATAAAGCATGCAATAAGATTTTTATTCACAAATGATATACATTTATAGTAGATTATGTGACCGTTGGGATTCATATCCCAAGATCTCTTGCAATGTTTTTGTCCATTTGACTTCCACACTAAACCATTGAAGATTAGGTGTCCAACAGAATTTCATTAAATTAAAATAATTAAATAAAATTAAAATTAGATGGTAATAAAATACCTTAAATACGCAATAAGAACTAGTCAAAACTATAAAGATACTACTATCCGTGTTACCATTTGAATTTAATTAAATTAAAATTTGATGGTAACAAAATAACATAAATACTAATCGTGCTTTATCATAAATGGTTGGAAATTTTTTCATTTTTAATGTAGCTTTGTTTTGTGTGCGCTTTTCTTTTCAAGTTTGCTTTTAATATTTTTGTCTTTAGTAGTTGTAAAAGAATACTTTTGCCAATAGTAGTAACACGAGAAGAAGATAACTATATTACACATAAATTAATCAATTAAAAATATTATAAAAAAAATTCAAAATCAAAATATTATATAAATCAAAATGTTTAGAGTGGATATTCATTATTATTCCAACTTTTATTTATTTATTCTTAATGTATATGTGTTGGTTTTTCTTTTTAATTATAAAATATTATTTTAAATAAATCATAGATACACCTGCCTGAATGGACTTGTTCAACTATGGTCCTGCCAGTCTGATATCTCAAAACAAAAATTAAAATATACTTATGTTTATCTGCATGACAGATCAACTTTATCAACTATGGTCCTGCGAGTCTGTGATATCTCAGAACAAAAATTAAAATATATTTATGTTTATTTTGCCTGACATATCGACTTGATTTTAAAATATACTTATGTTTATTTTGCATGACATATCCATTATATGCAATCTTATCTCTAAATTGAAACTCTACCAATAACAATTTTTGAATTTCTTTCCATTAATACCATACAGTACATATAGATCAGCCCACATCTCGGCAATATTCATTGCTTCATCATACACCACCACACCCCCCAAACAAACAAACAAACCCACAGAAATAAATAAATAAATAAACCAAAACTAAACTATATGGAAGTAAGGTTCATGGTTCATCTTACACAGACAAAGTTAAACTATATCTAATCAAACTTCATTAAACTATCTTATTTGGTAACACATTCCACGAGCTTTTACATTAGCGAGCCTGTGATTCGTCACAGCGGCGGAATTTATGTCATGAAATCCCTTGAAACTATAACATTATGATATGGAAGTCTTACTTCCTGAGGAAAATCCTGCTTACATTGAAACAGAAATCTATATGATAGGTGCTACAGAAACACTCTTGGTTCATCCAGTGGGTTACTGAAAAGGAATATAGCACGAGTTAAACGTCCTATAGATACACATTACTACTAACGAAAACCTTTACTACTAACGAAAACCTAGTTCTGATATAGATTTCAGTTATCATAACATTCAATAGCCCAAACCAGGAGGAACTGGGTGTCCTATACCTGGGCTATGATCCATTGGAGAAACAACACCTATGGTAATCTCTTTGGCACTCCTACCAATAACTTCAACGGTAACCTTTCCAGAATGAGATCCATAGACCTTTCGGCTATGGACTTCAGCCGTCCGTTGCAACATCAAACCACCAATTTTCCCTCGGCAAATACTATCCTCGCAAGACACGCTTTCAGGAATCGAAATCCCAAGCCCTACTCCTCCACGAACGACTGCCTCAGCTCCGAGATCTCGAGCTTCAATTAATGAGAAGGATCGAACCAAACAATACAGAAGCATAAACATTAAAACATAAGCAGTTCGGCCATATAAACAACTCTTCATTCTGCAACTAAATTCAAAACTAAAAATATCTTATGCCTAGACGAAAACGATAGTGATGAGAGTCTAAGAAGTGGAGGCTCTTTTGAATTGTGAACTTGCCTTTCCATCTTATTTATCATGAAAATTTCGTACCATCGTCGGTGCAATGCGCTTTGATTGCCTCCACCAGTCAGTTGAGTTGAGAAATTCTTTTTCCACCACAAAAGTAATGCTTATATTCTAAGAACATTATAATGCTTGTATTTTAAAAGCAGGACAAGCATATATTTTATAGCTCGTTGACACTTATTTAAAGTTACCTCACATTACGCTCAACCGGGTTTATAAAAAATGGTAAAACATTCAGTGCTGGACAAGAATGACTATTATTGCTATAGAATATAACGTGTTGAGACGCGTGGCTGTCACCTTTTCCTTCTACCTTATCTAATGCGGCGTCGGCGCTGGTCACGGGGCATTATAATTACCAATTAACAAGTGAATTATTTGCTCACTGTTTCTTGGGTGACGCTGTTAGTGTAGGAGGTTGTATAATGAATGTAAATTATATTATTAATTTTGATTTTTGGAGTTTTGGTATTTGGAATGAATTTGTAATTATTTTTATTAGTGTTTGAATTTGTGGAGTTATTAGTGTAAGAGGATATAAACCATATGAATATAAGTCTTATCATTATTTTTGCTTTTTAGAATTTTGATAAGGGCTTGCTTGACGCTAGGAAAGCAAGGTGCGAAGCCACTTGTTCCCTCCGGGGGCAATGAAATGACAGGAGTCAACGTCTTCTTGCATGTTTTTGAACCGATGGAGCATTTCTTATTGGATGGATTCTTGGATGTTTTGGAACTGATGCACGATCTTACTTACGATGGCACCTGTTTTGAGAAGTCGCTGAGCCAATTGTTTCATAATCACATATATAAGAAAACTGAAAAGCTGACCCATCTTACAGGAGAGGCATTGATTCGATTCTCTAAACTGAGGAGTATTCCAGGGAGGCAAGTTCCAACAACAACAAGTCTTATCATTATTTTTGCTTTTTAGAATTTTGATATTTAGAATAGAAAATACAAGTAATATAAATGCAATTCCCTTCTTGGTGTTTAAAATTTTTAAATAGATAAAAACTTTTGAAATTTTGATGTTTGGTTTCTATAGAAACCTCCAAAATTTTGGTTGTCCCACCCTTGTCCAGTTAATAGGACGAAATTACCGTCCTTGGTTCACTGTGTCATAGTTATTATCGACGATTTCTCGTTAGTAGAAACAGTAAGTATACTGTTAGCAAGTTGTGATGTATATATCTAATGATGTAATAATTCAAATCTATGAAAATTATGTAAGGAAAAAACAAAAGGTTAAAATGTTAAAACTCTTCCGCTATTTAAATTGCAGTTTCGAATAGGTGAATATGTTCAATTTTTCTGAACGTTTGATTACCCAATTGAAGTGTTTTTAACGGCCAAACATCACAAATTGAATACGTTATAGTTGTAGGAAGATAATTACTTTAATATTAAGATATCGTTATTTTCTCAATTTTATTTATAAATATGTCTTTCTACTAACTCTTCCAATGAATATGTGAATGAAGATTTTATTTTGGTCTCTTTTTATCTAATTGTGGATCGGATCAGATTAGGTGTGTCAAAGGTAATCATATAATATGAGATTGGATGCTCTGGCTAGTTTCGAAGCGGTAAGATTGAAATTGTGCAGGGGCAAAGTTAGGGAGCCATGATCCCTTTGATCTGTAATGCGATATTAATATTTCAACGGTCAATTACTTCACATGCATTCTATATTTAAATTTTAAAGTCCAACTGCGAAACTTGAACGGTTTTAATTCAGCTGTATTTCTAGGCGTCACGGTCATTTGAACATTACCCAGTCCAAATGCCAGCGTGATATCTGATATACAGGGGCAGAGTTACATACCTTTCGTGTTTTATTGTAGTGGGGTGATATGATTCTTGCTCATATTACGATTTTTAAATTAATTTTTTAATGTTTTATTTAAATCATAGTTGGAATTTAAAAATAAATTTAATATTATTTAGATTTTATGAACTTAATAATTTAAAAATATTTTTCTAGTTTTTATTTAATGTTTAAATAAAATTGAACCAAGAGAAAAAATTCATAAACTAAAGGAACATATATATAACTTTTAAGAGTGAAGGAAAAACAAATTATTTTAACAACGAGAATATCTAATAATATATGTTAATCTTAATAAATTTTAAAATTAGACCCAGTATAACTTTTTGCATGCCTAAGCACCATGATTATCATCATACACAATCAATATCTATTTTTGTTTCTAAACATATCTATTCTTTCTATTCTTTCTGGTCATGAAATCACAATTAGTTAAAAAATTATGGACTTATAATAAAACATGATCATAAACATTACATGAAGGATTAATGTTTTCTTCAAAAGTTGTAGTACATCAACATATAAAAAGCATATGCATATAAAGTGATTCCAAATTATTGATTCCATCTTCCAATCAATTACAATTTTTTATTTGGAGAAACCTAACCAACACAATGAAAATAAACAATATGTAGTGTGAAGGGAGTTTCCTAACTCATCCTCACTCTGGGTCCTACAATCTGAGTCATAGTGAATGTGAAAACAATGCCTTCGATAGTGAATGTGAAAACAATGGAAGTGAAAAGAATGCCTTCGATAGTGAATGTGAAAACAATGCCTTCTACTGAGAAACAAAATACCTCTTGCACCACACTTTACTCATGCACCACACTTTGGAGGTGCCTTTGTGCCAATTGAAGAAGGCCCATGGAGCTTTATAGTCAGTAGTTGGGATAGTAGGAAATGGGGCTTTGGATTCCTTCATCTTACTTTTGAATGCTTCTTAGAACTTAATCACAAGACTTGCAAGAACCTCTCCAAGGATAAACATATTGTAAAATATATTTCAAGTCCACTATAGTGTATAAATGACATGGAAGAACATAAACAACAATAACTCCATCTTTTATCCAATATTAAACACATAAGCACAAGCTATTTTTTTTGGGATGGACTTCACTTTCAAGTAAATACCTATTATTTTTTAGATAGCCTAATCATAAGGTCATTACATAATAAGAGAATGAATTGATTGTACATTAATTTGGAATAGAAGACCCGAGTTGGGGCCTTTACAACCTCCCTTGATTCCATTATCCCTTGGCAAGACCTTATTGTTGAGTGCAAACCATAGGAATATTTTTTTGTCTGATAGGACCACTCAATTTCCACAAAATATGCAACCACCAAGGGATATTTATATTTTCAACATTCTCCATATGCATCTCGCTACTATAAGTCCTAGTTTGTGTTTTCTTGGAGCAAGCTAGATCCTTTACAAAATATTCTTATAGTCTAACATGAGAGAAGATCAATAAACAAATACAATTTCACCATTGTTTATTAGTGTCCCCCACCAAACCCAAATCCTCTTTAGATTTTCAATTAGCCAAGCCAAAATGTCTTGAAGTTTTGACCACATGACCCATAGATAAAAAAAATTCTCAATTATGTAGGACAATAACCAAAATGGTAGCTAACTTATTTTCAATCTTAAGTCTCACCCCACCCCTTTCTACCTTCACTTTTTTACCAATACTAATATTTTAAAATTTCCATTTTACAACCAAAGAACAAACTTTCCACAAAATCTTTCCAAACAATAGAAATATTCGTCATGGTTTTATCACGTTCCTGAAACCAATATTCCATATTAACACCTCTAAGTTACCTAAAACAAAGAGCAGAGTACTGAACTAGGTGCCATGTTCTATAAGTTCTGATGAACCAACGATATGATAAAAAAGCACTAAGAAGTATATGTGTATAATTATGAAAACATTCAAGTGTACAAATAGAACAACAAGACATACTCCATTAGATATGTTTGAACCACCACTTCATGCTGCACTGCACACAATGATGAATGTCAGAATAATACAGAAATCGAGATTCTCTGATTATTACAATTTCTTCTATGTTATTAGAATTTTATTTGGGCTTATTCTCTTAATTAGTTCGTGTTAGTTTTTCAATAAAATTCTCCTAATTAGTTCTTGTTAGTTTTTCAAATCCTATATTACAGGATTTTATTGAAGCATGTCGTAATCCTATATATGCACTTGACTATTGGCTCAGTGAATGCAAGTGTGAGTCTAAGAATATCCTGTGTATGGACAATTTCCTGACAAGTGAGATGAAGCTCATCTTCCAAAAATTTGTCTTTCGTAATTTGTAAATTGGTGTCACAGCCTAATGAAATGTTGAATCCTGCGAGTGTCAAATCGTATGCTGTCAGTGGTTCGAGTTTTCGTTGTGCATATATCCTGCGTGTAGATGTGTGAGGAATTATGTATGGAGTGAGTAGTTGTGTGGTACTTCATGTGAATAGCGAGTCTATCAATAGCATTATTGTTGTGTGGAGGTGACGTGAAGCTGAGATGCCCATTGGGAGAATAGATCCAACATCTAGTTGTCTGCTTCCGACACAAGAGTCGTGAGTCCGAAGAGACTAGTGATTAATCTTCACCACGGAGAATGAGAGTAGACCTTGCTCGTTAGAGGAGAATGTGGTGATGAGTGTAGAGTTTGTCTGATGAAACCGATGTTGAAATTTGTATGGAGTAGATGCATGTAAACAAGTGCGTTGAATGTGTTGAGAGTTCTATATATGCTTTCGCTTGAAAGCCTACATTGGAGTTTGAGAAGTGCATACATTGGAGCCTAAATTGACATATTACCAATGGTTACTAAAGCGACTAAAGGACTTCTGCATGTAGTGAAAAATCCGTAAAGCATAGCCAAATATCATGTTGAAACAACCTATAAAGTCAGCATGTTTTAAAATTAGTGTTGAGGAGGTTGCATTGATATTTGTGTTACTCTGTATCATGGAGCTCTGTTGAGACTCGGGGTGAAACCTGGATCTGATTGATGTGCGTCCGTCACAGGCCTCGAGTGCTTCTTAATTGCTCGAAGAAGTGAAAGACTAAATATCCCTCCTACTGGTTTTCCACTAGACCTGCTATATTTAAACGTGATTAAAGAACTAGGCTCAACACACAAAGAATGTGGCACCAGAAGAGCCGTCAATCCACAACGATTTTATTGCTGAGCACTGGATCATGTGCTTCGATGATGGAAGAGTGACATCGCCCATGCACGAGAAAATGATATATAATATTTGGCTGAGTTCCATAGCGATTGTTTGGATGGAGAATTGAAGGATTGTGAGTTGTTTCGGAATTTTAAGTATTATTGTGCAGAACTTGCTGCTACGGAATTGTGTGTACTTGATTTGAAAGTATTCTTTCTTGAATTTTCTTGAAGTTTTTTTTTTCCATCCCCGAAATAGCGAATCATTATTTCATTGTTACCTGGAATTATTATGATCTTAAAAACTCGTAATTGATTTCAATTTCGTAAAACATGTGTTTTAAAATGGCTAATCTGTAGATTCAACACATCATCATGTGATATATTAAAATGCAATCATGTGATATAAAATGCAAGACAAGAATGTACTCAAATTTGAAAACTAAAAAAAATCAATGAAAACAATAAATAGAAAGAGGAAGAATATCAATGGCACACAACACAATATTTCTCTAAGGAAAGAAACTCCTAAAAACTTAGACTATCTATATTGCATTAACCTTAATATGTGTGAAGAGAATACAATGCTTTTTCAAAGCAAACAATTTCTACACAAGTACAACCTATCCCTTTGCTTCAAAAACTGGTTCAAGCCAACACTTAGCCAAATATGCTATGTGTCAAGCCCCTACTTTCTAGCGCAATTTGTGTATTTAATGTGGAGATTCCTTCTCCATAAGTGGGAGATCCAAACATAGGTACTCAATTGATTGCATGCACCATCTGTACAACTCAGAAAATTATACAAGTGATAATACATTGTCCTTGAACTCTAAGCTCAACTAGGTCTTCCTCTGAACTCATATGCATGATTTATTTATGAGTGAATATTTAGTTAGGTGGTACGGTACTAGGGATGCACTAGTGCACTACTCCATTATTAGACCTATAATAGTTCCACCAATAGCTAGAACTTGTTTAACTGACTATAACTGAGTTAGAGTGAGTTTTCTAATTACAACTCAAAAGAACTCAATGTAAGCCCCTAAATTTTATGGATTACAGTGCATGACTCTAGATAGAAGTCCATCTTGAATTTTCTAAGTTAATTAAGTCAATTTAACTTTATTAACTATTACAAGTTGCTATGAGAGTAGAATTGTAATTTATTTCTCAATTCAATTCAAGGAAAAATTAAATTAGAATTTTTAGATCTTATTTTTAACATTTCTTGTTGCTATTTTCAACACACCCTCTCAACGAGAAAGGAATTCAAATCTATCCCAATCTGTTACCTTTGGAATGTTATGCAAGCAACACGTCTCTCCAGTGTTGTTGCTACCACAACTTTTGAAACTAAAAAACATCAAAACTAAATGAGTATGATTCATCTGCCACCATAGTCTCTAGCTGTTACTAGCCCTGTTGTTATAGATATTTTTGGGCACTTCAACCCCAATCGTAAATGTCCATAAACTTAGGGCTCCTAAGTCCCTAAAAGTGTTGCCTCACTACCTAAAGGAACAAGGTCAGTTGATTACAACATCTCCCACAGGTTCTCCACTGAAAAATGCTCATAAATGGTCAAAACTAAACCATACTAAAAGCTCAGTGCAGAGGGTGCGATGCATATCACCTTCCGAGTGTACAAGGTGCGATGAATACTGAATTGCTCCTCTGTAGGGTGTGATGGTCGGGAATTTGCAAATGGCAGGGACAAAATGCGAGTGGAAGATCATGGAATCTTCCAGAAGCTTCCCCTCTGACACTTGCCTCTCTATTTTCGACCAGGGATGAGTAAGAGATCATCATTCTCCAAGCAGAAGTAGGAACTATCAGAGAGAAGATACTAATCAAGACCCTAGAAGATGACTCATCTCCCTATAATCATCTATATATAGGTACCTCATCACAGAAATCCGGAGGGTGGAATTTTGTATCTTATAGAGAAGTGTTGTTGGTTTTCTGGTGTACATTCATAGTGTTGGGTGATCTACGCTTTGCTTGAGGTGAAGAAGGGCTTCCTAGCTGGAGGATGATGTTGGGTCAGAACATATGGTTGTAATCCTCTTGCTACTTTTCATCTTAATAAAACTATTCTAGATTTTCTTCCATTTCTTGTTTATTGTTTATATATTGCATTTGATGGTTACGCACATATGGTCCTGTTTATTTATGAATATAGATCTTTGTTTGACATAGTAGTATTGTTGCTAGATTCCACAGTTCTCTTGAAGCTAGGCAGTTGAAGAAGAATGGCGAAGCTTTATCAAGAAGGAGGGAAATCAAGCGCAAGACTAAGGTTGGTCTTCTTGGTTCTCTTGTCTGTTTCATAAAGAAAACAGAAGTAGACTACTGTTTGTTTTCTAAGATAGCCATCCATCTTAGTCAATAGCAGCATCCTTAGTTGGACACTATTCCCGGTAACAAAATGGCACTCCGCTGGGAGCGACTAATGTTTGTTAGCCTATCTATCTTTGTTCTTTTATAAACTTACAGACGGACCTGAAGTCAAGCCAGCTAGCCTTCGAACTGCATTTGTTATACAAATGCAAAGTAGATCAATGTTGCTTCAGTCTATCTCCGGGTTTTGTTTATGAATTAAACAATAGATTTGCAAACCATCTAATTGCCCTAGGTGGTGGCTCTAGTTACCTCTTTAGATCACCCCGTGTGTTTTACATACACTGAACATTACTTACTCAGCCTAAATCCCTGAATTGAATTGTAAAATTTGAGTGAAAACTTGTTTAAAGTCTCGCACTGGTACCATCGCACCCTGCCTTCAAGGCAGTCTGTATGCATCGCACTTCTCGAGTGCAGTAGGTGAGCTGCATACTAGTTTCACTGTGTAACAGGTGCTATGGTCAGGGAAGGTTAACTTTACCTTCAGATTGTGGTTTTTTCTCACTGTTTTCAGTCCTGTTCAGGAGTTTTGTTGTCTGTAGTCAGTGTATTCCTGTGAAAACCCCCTTCTCTTGCATTATTCCGCCTCCTTAGTGGAAAGAACTGTAAGTGTTTTTTATGTATTGTGCGTCATTTTCAGTTCTCTTTTGCAAAAAGTAGCATAGTCGAACTATCGTTTCTGGATCTGAAAGTGTCATAGCTATCGTTTTCAGTTTCAGAAGACAGTCCCATTATTCTCTCTAGTCGATTATACGGTTACTATTGCATATGATTTGAATTAGTAGTTTTTAAAGTGTCAAAAAGCAATTTCCATTTCGAAATCGTAAAGTGTCTCTCTTACCTTCACTTCATTTTTAGAAAGAAATATGTTGAGTATTGTCACTTTAAAAGTAATTAAGATTTGCACATAGCTTTCGTATCATCATTAATACATTAAGAAGGCTGAAAACAAATACATGCATTTGCATTTGCATTTCGACTGCTTGGTATGATTTAGGACTGTGCATTTAGTGTGTTCTCTGTGCTCTTTGCAGAAAGATTCTTAACTTTCTCTCCTTAGTAGCTAGGATTTTCATTGCCAAAAGAAGATTAAATGTTTGTTTATCATCTTAGACTGCATTTTAGGAATTATATACACATCACGCGGTGAGCCTGAAAGGAAAATTTTTAAGCAATATCAACTTAAAATAAATTTAGTGAATCTAACAATGCTCTAGAACTTAATGCACAACATCTAGAGGTCTAGGCTAGAGACGTATTCTGGCGTCGTAAAACATGGTATCTGTTGTTTTCATTGTTGGTTGGGTGATTCCTCCACTCTGAGACGATAGGTGCCAGTACGGACTTGTGCTCTCACGTACCGTTGAGTATATATTGGGAGACAACAATAGGCTGCATCCTTTATCCTTAGGAAGCCGTGTCTACCGCCCTATCGATCACAATGCACTGAACACAACATTCGGGAAGATTGATTGTCGTACCGTAAAAAGTATTCTGCAGTTTTGCGAATGGTTTGGTAATCCTCTTTGCCTAGATCTCCAGAGAATTCCATTTTGCTCATTTTCAGACTCCTTAAAGGAAAAGGTCCTCTGAGCACTTGTCACTTCAGGCTCAATAAAAATCGAAGGCGACTATAGTCATCTTTTGTTTTTCCTCGACTCTTTAAATTGAAAAAACAAGTTGTGTTAAAGTGTCTAAAACTTATTTTAATCGGAATAACATCAAATTCCCCCTTTGGTCTTTAGGTTGAGAAAATGGAGTCTACCAACCAAGGATTTCCCCTTGGATGAAATCCTAGTCCCTTCTCCGCTTGGGGAGATGTTGGTGCACCCTATATGGCCCTTTGTGACTTCCAGGGTTGACAATTGGTTTGCATGTCTCACTCTTCTCTACCTCTG